>CM076573.1:62925481-62992646 GCA_034641835.2 Pinus albicaulis | reverse complement strand
GAGGTACTTGGGCATACTGTCGCCTTTCTCCATCTTTATGTTTCTGAGTCTATCCTTGAGCGCCAATTTCCTCTGGTCGCTCTTGCTTTGGAATAAATGTGTCAAAGCTTTCCACATCAAGAATGGAGAAGCCTTACCATGAAGTTTGGATACTATGTGATCCTTCACACTTTCTAACAAAATCCTTCAACACTTTGCTGTCTTCTTTTGCCATGCATCAAGTACGGCAACATCACTAGAAGTAGGCTTTGGAATTTCTGCATCTACGAACTCCTTCAACCGATTGTCATCTAGCACCGCCTCCATCCTGTCCTTCCATGCAATATAATTCAAGCTGCCCTCAAGGGCATACTCCAATCGCAAACCGTTGAAAGACATCTCAACTTCGACGCCAAGAAAACACTGCTGCAAATTCGAATTCCACCAGCACAAAACTCAACCGCTTCAATGTTTTGCAATTGCTCCAATGATCAATATCGCTCTGATACCATGTAGAAATTTGAATAGCTGTTAAATTATTCACCGAGATTATCCTGATCACACACTATTTGAGCTTCATGCATAATACATAACCTCTTCTACTATTGATCATCAATTTGCGGAAATATAAACAATCACATGCGCACATTAAAACCATAAACAATCACACATATAAACATAGTATTTATGGGAAAGCTTAAAGCTGAAAACCCCCAACTATCTGTATATTATAATGATAGAGATCATGTAACAATCATAGTACAAAAGCTCCTCACAAGCTCTCATGCACACCCTCAATTGCTACACACTATCAAGCTAGATCTAGCAAAACACATGCTCCAATCTTTTGCCACTTGATAGCCAGCCTCTATTGTGTTTTCAATGCTATGGGATGGCTCATTAGATAACATAAACCTCTTGGCTTGTATTGCGAAATCCTCATGGGCTTCTCCAGCTATCTGTGTGTTGCAAATAGCAACTGTATAGTCACAACTGATAGTTAACCTGCTCTTTCACCTATTTCTGCACTAGTCTCCACTGAAACTGTCCATGCACTAAATTTAACTGATGCATTCTTTAGTAGATTAATGAGTTTATAATTAGTGAATTAATTAATAATTAATTCACACCACTCTCACTAATTTTATCAATTAGTTAAACCAGATACAAATAGCTCAATTATGTTTAGATTAGTTAAACTGAATACAACTCCACTAACTTCCTCAATCAACTCCACCAAACTCTGTCACATGAGTTCTAACTGAAGTCTTCATGCAATAGCTCCACATAACCCTTAGGAATAGCGTAATTCCTTCTGTCATCTCCTGTGCCACATCTGTGCACTTAACTGAAGTGCTCTAAGAGAATAAGATAATGTTTAGAGTCCAAATATTATTAAGAGCTAATAATATTCGACATATATATTTTTAGACTGGCAATCTAAAAATAGATTCCGCCCAATATGTCTAAAAATAGAAGTCCATATATTTTTTTCCGACTTGACCAACCATCCACAAATAGCATCATGCAACTTATCGAACATGATCCATATGTCTAAAAATAGACATAGTCTAAAAATAGGCTTTGCGCCAAAAATAGCCTGCGGGCCCGGGCCCACTTAGTGAAGGCGACTTCTTTCCACTAAGCTCATCATCTTGTTGCAATCTCAACATCAAGGCAACAAAAGGAAGAACCAATAAGAGGGTTAATAAGTCAGGACGTTATCTTTTTGAAAAGGGGCATGCTAGGCACACTAATAATAGGTCTCAATACATGCCAACTCGCATTGTGTGCCAAGTGCTAATGTATGTCAATGCATTCGACCACAGAGGCAGAGACTAAGTGACAGAGGCAGAGAGCCGTTACAAAATTCCGGGAATCACACACTCCAACCGGTGTTATACATATAATACATAATCCCTATTCCGGGAATCGCTTAACTCCAGCGGCAAGGCAATGCATATAATACAGAACCATATTCCAGGAATCGCACACTCCAACCGGCGTTATACATATAATACAACACAAACATTATTCCGGGAATCGCTTCACTCCAGCAGAAAAATATATATATAAACATATATATCAGTTATATACAAGCAGAGCACTTTATATCTATATAACCAAAGGTTCTATCAAAACGAAATGGCTTATAAGGTGGGACCCCTCACCCAATCGCAATCGGAGAAAAGGTTCAATCGCAAGTCTTTTGTAATATGCTCCGATCAAGTGGCGGACCCGATGGCGTTATACGATGGAGTTAATCGGTTCAATCGCGTCCGGGATCTTAATCGCAATCGGAACTTTTCGATTGATCGCAAGTCTTTTGTAATATGCTCCGATCAAGTGGCGGACCCGATGGCATTATACGATGGAGTTAATTGGTTCAATCGCGTCCGGGATCTTAATCGCAATCGGAACTTTCCGATTGATCGCAAGTCTTTTGTAATATGCTCCGATCAAGTGGCGGACCCGATGGCATTATACGAAGGAGTTAATTGGTTCAATCGCGTCCGGGATCTTAATCGCAATCAGAACTTTCTGATTGATCGCAAGTCTTTTGTAATATTCTCCGATCAAGTGGCGGACCCGATGGCATTATACGATGGAGTTAATCAGTTCAATCGCATCCGGGATCTTAATCGCAATCGGAACTTTCCGATTGATCGCAAGGCTTTGGTAAAATGCTGCGATTGAAGTGGCGGACCCGATCCTGTTATATGCGGGAGTTAATATGTGCAAATCGCATCCGTGTTCTAATCGCAATCGGAACTTTTCTATTATGCGCCCCGATTGCATTTGTTCAAATTTCGGACCCGATTGCGCTATGAGACATGTTTTATGTGGTCATCACGTCCGTTTGATCAATCGCAATCGCAAGTTTTCGTTTGACACCACCGATTCGCCGATGGAGATGTGGGGCCCGACCCTTTCATATATTAGTGGTTGTGATTCGACTCATTGGATTGTAAAATAAGACCAAAGGCTTAAGGTGGAGGGCGATTGTTTATATATAAAAGGATTGTTGTTAGATATATATAAAGCACGATTGCAGTTGTATTAAAATATGCCACATGGGTTGTGAACCCTCGGGCCTCGGCTTAATGGGAGGGCGATTATTAATATACAACGACTGTGATCTATGTTCGTTCCGCTTGCGGAACTTCCACATCAACAAGACACTCATGGCATGAAAAGGGTTGAAATTGCCCTGATTTAAAAAGTCAGCAATTGCATTTCATTTATTTAAAAGGCAGAGTTACACGTATGCAGCTGTTACACCCCCACAGAGGACAGAAAAGCAAATAGAGCCGAGAGGAGATAAAACATAGTCACAAAAAGGACAAAGACAACCAAAGAAAAGACAAATGCGCATCGATTCAAAAGACTAAATGAGTTGAGCTAGAGTTCACTTTGTAATAAGAATGTAAATATTTTAATTGTTTTTATTGTTTGTGATGTATTGGCAAGTCTCCTAGAGAAAACAAACTCCCACTGTAATGTTAAAATTGACACCTACAGTCATAATTTCTGAGTAAGCTGATAAAAAGAGTGAGAAGGTAGAGAAGAGAGACACTTTCCATTTCATAGAAGAAAGTCAAAATGTAATACCAAAATGTAACATGGCTAACAAGAAGAGACAAAAGATATGTGGGACACTCTAGAGAATATCCATGAGGGAAATAAAAAGGTTAAGACTGCCAAACTTCAAGTATATAGAGCCCAGTTTGAAAATTTAAAAATGAATGATGATGAAGATGTTGGGAGCTTCTTCTTAAAAGTTGCAAAAATTGTTAACAGTATGAAAGCTCTTGGAGAAACAATACCAAAAGGTATAATTGTACAAAATATTCTAAGATCTCTTCCATCCAGATTCAATCCCAAGGTGTCTGCAATAGAAGAAATAGCTGATTGGGAGACCTTGACCATGAACCAGCTACTAGGAAATCTTACAGCATATGAGATGAGGCTCCCACAGAAGAAGCCAAGTACAAGGGAGGCAACATTCAAAACATAAAAGAAGAAAGAAGAAAAGGAAGACATATGCTCCTGCTCTGATGAAGAAGAGGCTAAATTTGTCAAGAAATTGGATAGAGGATCAGGTAGATACAAAGGCAAACTTCCTTTTAAATGCTTTAACTGTGGAAGAGTTGGACATTATGCTGCTAGATGTCCTCACAAGAAAGTAAGAAATCAAGCTCAAGAATCATAGAAAGACACATCAAAGAATTGGCAGAAAGGAAAGAAATTCAGCAGAAAATCCTTCTATGCTCAGCAAGACAGCAGTGCATCTGAAGACTCAGATGAACTCTTAGGAGAAGAGGGAACCTCTGAATTTTTATTAATGGCCATAGAAGATCTTGAAGAACTCCCGCTAGAAGAAGAAGAAGAAGGGGAAGTCGATCTTGAGGGGGAGCTAAGAAGTGCTCTGGAGGAGATTGACAGACTCAAACTAAAATGCAGAAAACAAAAAGAGATTCTCCTCAAATGTGTGAAAGAAGAACAAAATTTAGAAGTCCTCATGCAGTTGAAGGTAAATCTTGAAGAAGCCAAAAAGATAGAAGATATATTACTTCAGCAAATCAAAGATAAAACTCGAGAACAAGAGAAGCTGGAAGAAGAAATTTTGTGTCTGAGAAGGAAATTAGAAAGTGCTCAACAGAAAGTTTCTATATACCCTTCTCAAATGACAAGTTCTAGTAGGTTGAATGAAATCTTGGATGCTCAAAGATCTCCTCTAATAAAAATTGGGATAGGCTATGAAGGAGAATCAAGTAAAGGCAAAGAAAAGGAAAACAAAAATATAATTTTTGTGAAAGCAAAGAAGGTTGATGAAGCAGCCCAAATAATTCCTACAAAGGAAGAAACATGTAATGAGAAAGACAGAGACCAGAAGAAACCTCAAATAACAAAGATTGTAACAAATACTAAGACAACAGAGAAAAGATCATATATTCCTGATTATATCAAATTTGGAAGCCATCAAAGGAGATTCTTGCCTCCTATGAAGAATGCCACCTGTTATGTGTGCCACAAGCAGGGACACATTGCTGCATATTGTCATGCAAGGAGGAATGATTCAAACCAGCAAAAGAGGCAAGCATGGAAGAGACAACCTTACATCAGGTATGCAAGTAATTTCTATGGTTATTGTTTTTATTGTAAGGATTTTGGCCATAGAATTATTGAATGTAGAAAGTATGGACAAAGACCGATGTTCAATACCTCAAGGAGGTTTATGAGTCAAAGTAATTTTGTTCATGCTCACAATTCCGCAAAAACTATAATCAAATGTTGGATATGCAATCAAATTGGGCATATATCTTCCAAGTGTTCTCTAAAGGGATATAATTCATCACCTCACAAAAGATACCAAACAAAAGGGGGCCTCCAGTGGATAAAGAAGGCGAATAAATGTGACTTGGCTTTAACTGCTCAAGATTTCAAGAGTCAATGGTATTTGGACAGTGGCTGCTCTAAACACATGACAGGAGATAAAAACAAGTTTTTAACTCTTGACGAAAGGAAATCGGGCAATGTCACTTTTGGAAATGACAAATCAGGAAAGATCAAGGGAAAAGGATCAGTCAGCATAGACAATGGAAGAGGAAAGGCCCAAGATGTATTATATGTAGATGGGCTGAAAGAAAATTTACTGAGTGTCAGTCAGATGTGTGATAAAGGCTGTGAAGTTCTCTTTAGAGCACAAGATTGTGTAGTCAGATCAAGCACAACAGGAAAAAATCTACTCAAAGGTGTTCGAACAGAAAGTAATGTGTACATAGTGAAAGAGGAAGATGAAGCCTGCCATCTTAGCAAACTTGAGGAGTCATGGTTGTGGCATAGGAGATTGGGACATCTCAGCTTTGACCATATCATCAAATTGAGCAAGAAGAAAGCTGTCAAAGACATGCCAGAAATAAAAATGCCTTCAAGTACTATATGCAAATCTTGTCAATTGGGGAAACAGACTCGCACATCCTTTAAATCTAAAGAGGAGTTGTCAACAAGAAGACCACTCCAGCTTGTGCACATGGACCTGTGTGGACCTGCTAGAACTAGGACACCAAGTGGAGAATCCTATTTCATGCTAATAATAGATGACTTCTCCAGAATGACATGGGTTGCTTTTCTCAAAAATAAATCAGAAGCATTGGAAAAATTTAAGATATTCAAAGCATTAGCAGAAAATCAAACTGGATGCAAGCTGAAATGTATCAGATCAGACAGAGGAGGAGAATTCACAGATTATGACTTTGTAGACCTATGTAATGAACATGGAATAAAGCAACAATTTACTATTGTAGGGACACCTCAGCAGAATGGAGTAGCAGAGAGGCAAAACAGGTCTGTACAACAAATAGCCAGAGCTATGATGCAAGAGAATAATATTGCTCAAACCTTCTGGGCAGAAGCAGTACACACAGCAGTACATATCCTTAATAAAGCTCACTTAAGGCTAAGCAGTGACAAGACTCCATATGAACTATGGCATGGAAAGCCAGCTTCAATAAAACATTTCAGAGTCTTTGGTAGCAAGTGTTACATAAAGAATAATGATGAAAACCTTGGGAAATTTGATGCAAGAGCAGATGAAGGGATATTTCTAGGATATGCTTCCAAAAGTAAAGGGTACATGTGCTACAACAAGACTCTTCGGAAAATAGTTGAAAGTATTGATGTGAGATTTGATGAAGAATTTCCAAACAATACAAGAAATACAGACTGCTGCAGTCCATCAGATAATCATGAAGAAGAAGATCAGAATGATGATGAAACCAGCAAGACAACAGAAGATGCAGAACTGAGCCCAAAAACCCCCTCAAGATACACTCAGAAGAATCATCCTGAAGATTAGATCATAGGAGACAAGAAAGCAGGAGTCCAGACAAGAAGGCAGCTAACAGAACAAACAGAAGAAGTATACATAGCCATGTTATCACAAATAGAGCCAAAGAAGTTTGAAGAAGCCAGCAAGGACAAATATTGGGTAAAAGCAATGAATGAAGAATTGGATCAAATTGAGAAAAACAATACCTAGGAGCTAGTTCCTAGACCTATTGAGAAAAATATCATTGGTTCAAAATGGGTATTCAAAAACAAAATGAATGAGAAAGGACAAGTAATCAGAAATAAAGCCAGGCTGGTCTGCAAAGGATACTCACAAATTGAAGGACTTGATTATGAAGAAACATTTGCCCCTGTAGCCAGAATGGAAGCTATCAGAATGTTCCTGGCATTTGCATGCTACCAAGACTTCAAGGTATATCAAATGGATGTAAAGTCTACTTTTCTTAATGGAGATATAGAAGAAGAAGTGTACATGGAACAACCAGAAGGCTTCTCATTGACAGACAAAGAAGACTATGTGTGCAGACTGAAGAAGGCCCTATATGGACTGAAACAGGCTCCTCGTGCTTGGTACTCAAGACTGGACAAATATTTGCAAAAACAGGGTTTTAAGAGAGGCGGAGTAGACAACAATCTATACATAAAAGCCCATGAAAATGAACTTTTGATTGTTGTAGTGTATGTTGATGACATTATGTTTGGAAGCAACAAAGATGATCTAGCAAAAGGGTTTGCTGATGAAATGAAAACAGAGTTTGAAATGTCTATGATTGGAGAGCTCAGTTTCTACTTGGGACTACAAATTCAGCAAAAGAACATAGGTACATTTATTTCACAAGAAAAATACATAAAAGAAATGTTGAAAAAGTTCAAAATGGAGGACTGCAAACCTGTGTCAACTCCCATGACCACAGGTTGCAAGCTGTGTGCTAATGATGGGTCTGCTGACATAGATCAAAGACTTTACAGATCCATGATTGGAAGTCTATTGTATCTGACTGCATCAAGACTAGACATCATGCTAGCAGTAGGATTAGTGGCTAGATATCAAGCAACACCTAAACAAAACCATCTTCTCGCAGTCAAAAGAATATTCAAATATCTACAAGGAACAATACAGTATGGACTTTGGTATCCTAAAAGCAAAAACTTCACTTTATCAGCATACACAGATGCAGATTGGGCCAGCTGTGTGGATGATAGGAAGAGTACAAGTGGAGGTTCATTCTATCTAGGAGAAAGTCTGGTGGCATGGCTAAGCAAGAAACAAACATCCATCTCTTTGTCTACAGCTGAAGCAGAATATATAGCAGCAGCAGCATGTTGTACACAAGTCATGTGGATGAAGCAAACTCTTCAAGACATGAAGGTAAGAATTAATGAACCTATCTCAATCAAATGTGATAATACAAGTGCTATAAGTATATCTAAAAATCTTGTGCTTCATTCAAAAACTAAACATATACCAATCAAGTATCATTTTCTCTGAGAACAAGTGGCTCAGAAGATAGTTAAACTGGACTATGTATCAACGAAAGAACAGATAGCAGATATATTTACCAAACCACTTGCTAGAGAACCATTCGAATACTTGAGAGACAAACTAGGGGTAGTATCTGTAGATACTATTCTCTAATATGAAGAGAAAGTACAGTCTCAGGGGGAGAACAAAACGAAGATATCATTCCAGGGAGAGAACAACCAGCAAGATAAGCATAAAACAAGTCCACAGGATCAGCATTATCAGTATTATCAGCATTATCAAAGATTATCAGCATTCAGAAGCAACAAGAACCTTTCAATCGTAAAATGCATCATCTCTGTCTGCAATCTAGCACATATTACAGGCACTACAAATGAAACACAGCATAGTCCAATTTCAGCAGAAAAGGACCTAAACGTAACTCAGAGAAAGGAAATACAACGACAGAACCCATACGGAGAGATGAGGAGGCATCCTTTGCCATTGATGTCAAAGGGGGAGGAAGAACAAATAACAGGAGGAAGAGCAGGCAAATAGGAAGAGCAAGCAACAAGAGAAAGAGAAAGCAAACAGAGAAAGTGGATTGCCATCAATGCCAAAGGGGGAGACTGTTGGAAATATTGTCATTGATGGCAAAGGAGGCAGCACTCAGGCAAAAGAGGCACAGCGAAAGCAATAGAGGCAGCAAGAAGAAAGTCAAAATGTAACACTCATAGAAGCACAGTGAAGAACCGTTATCGAAAGGTAGAGACAGAGGCAGAGCGACAGAAGCAGCAGAGGCAGAGGCAGAGACTAAGTGACAGAGGCAGAGAGTCGTTACAAAATTCCAAGAATCACACACTCCAATCGGTGTTATACATATAATACATAATCCCTATTCCGGGAATCGCTTAACTCCAGCGGCAAGGCAATGCATACAATACAGAACCATATTCCGGGAATCGCACACTCCAACCGGCGTTATACATATAATACAACACAAACATTATTCCGGGAATCGCTTCACTCCAACAGAAAAATATATATATAAACATATATATTAGTTATATACAAGCAGAGCGCTTTATATCTATATAACCAAAGGTTCTATCAAAACGAAATGGCTTATAAGGTGGGACCCCTCACCCAATCGCAATCGGAGAAAAGGTTCAATCGGCGAAGTTTTGTAATATGCTCCGATCAAGTGGCAGACCCGATGGGAATTATACGATGGAGTTAATCGGTTCAATCGCGTCCGGGAACTTAATCGCAATTGGAACTTTCCGATTGATCGCAAGTCTTTTGTAATATGCTCCGATCAAGTGGTGGACCCGATGGCATTATACGATGGAGTTAATCGGTTCAATCGCGTCCGGGATCTTAATCGCAATCGGAACTTTCCGATTGATCGCAAGTCTTTTGTAATATGCTCCGATCAAGTGGCAGACCCGATGGCGTTATACGATGGAGTTAATCAGTTCAATCGCGTCCTGGATCTTAATCGCAATCGAAACTTTCCGATTGATCGCAAGTCTTTTGTAATATGCTTCGATCAAGTGGCGGACCCGATGGCGTTATACGATGGAGTTAATCAGTTCAATCGCGTCCGGGATCTTAATCGCAATCGGAACTTTCCGATTGATCGCAAGTCTTTTGTAAAATGCTGCGATTGAAGTGGCGGACCCGATCCTGTTATATGCGGGAGTTAATATGTGCAAATCGCATCCGTGTTCTGATCGCAATCAGAACTTTTCTATTATGCGCCCTGATTGCATTTGTTCAAAGTTCGGACCTGATTGCGCTATGAGACATGTTTTATGTGGTCATCGCGTCCATTTGATCAATCGCAATCGCAAGTTTTCGTTTGACACCACCGATTCGCCGACGGAGATGTGGGGCCTGACCCTTTCATATATTAGTGGTTGTGATTCGACTCATTGGATTGTAAAATAAGACCAAAGGCTTAAGGTGGAGGGTGATTGTTTATATATAAAAGGATTGTTGTTAGATATATATAAAGCACGGTTGCAGTTGTATTAAAATATGCCACATGGGTTGTGAACCCTCGGGCCTCGGCTTAATGGGAGGGTGATTATTAATATACAACGACTGTGATCTATGTTCGTTCCGCTTGCAGAACTTCCACATCAACAAGACACTCGTGGCATGAAAAGGGTTGAAATTGCCCTGATTTAAAAAGTCAGCAATTGCATTTCATTTATTTAAAAGGCAGAGTTACACGTATGCAGCTGTTACACCCCCACAGAGGACAGAAAAGCAAATGGAACTGAGAGGAGATAAAACACAGTCACAAAAAGGACAAAGACAACCAAAGAAAAGACAAATGCGCATCGATTCAAAAGACTAAATGAGTTGAGCTAGAGTTCACTTTGTAATAAGAATGTAAATATTTTAATTGTTTTTATTGTTTGTGATGCATTGGCAAGTCTCCGAGAGAAAACAAACTCCCACTATAATGTTAAAATTGACACCTACAGTTATAATTTCTGAGTAAGCTGATAAAAGGAGTGAGAAGGCAGAAGGCAAAGAGACATGACTTTCCATTTCGAATTCCAAGCAGAATACAAACAGTCATGTGAGGAAAGCTATAAATAATATCATCTTGATATGCAGAGATAGTTCTTTTTTTTTTGAGAGCAAGGGAGAGAGCATATATAGAGAGAATGCAGAATATAGAAGGCAGAGAAGATTAAGAGAAGCTACAGAACAGAGCTGATATCTGAGGTAAATCAGCAAACATTCAGTTTTAGAAAATGAGGAAGTTGGAGCTTCCCTATCAAGTTGCGGCTTGATAGCTTTCAGTTGTAGCTGACTGAGGTTGGAGCCTCCTGTAGGTTGGTGCCTGCAGAAAACTGAAGGGAGTTGGTGCTTCCTTGCAAGTTGTAGCTTGCAGAATTGAGGTAGGAGCCTCCTGCAGGTTGGTGCCTGCAGAAAACAGTGGTGAGAGGGAGTTGGAGCTTGCCTTTGCATCACAACAATAATAAGATGTGGTTTTCTCCCTTTAAGGGTTTCCACTTATATCTGGTGTCTCTGTGCATGATATTTATGTATTGATTTGATATGTATCATTTGCTTAATATCTGCTGCTCTCATATTGAGTCTAATGCTCTATTAAACTAATACTTTCTGATTACATTCTAAAATTACTCTCACATCAATTTGAGTTTGAAATGAAGGTGTAAATAAGTTTAATGAAAAGTTTTAAAAGATCAGGAATGTATTAAACTGATTCACCCCCCCCCCCCCTCTCAGTTTAATTAGAGGTTCAACACTAAGGTGTTCCCTTCCCCATTTTATTAAACAAAAATAAAATGTGCAACAATAATGTTCCATTTTAGCTTGAGGCTAAAATTGGGAACATTACAGTCCTCCCCTCCCACATGTTGCTTGCCCTCAAGAAACTGCATAGACAGAACAAATTCCCTCCTCCTTCTTCTCTTGTGGCCTCATCAACAAGCTCTACCACTGCTCAAAATATTTTGCAATAAATCTGTCCTCCAATGCTCTCTCCCAAGTATGCAAGCTGAAAATGATGCACCTCATGGAAAGATAGAAGGTGTAGTGGAATCCTTCTTGTTGTGCTATGGCCTCCTTAAGGTAGGAGTGATGATATTCATGGGAAAATTTGCTCCCAATGATGATCCTCTCATCCATGCTATCATCCAAATGAAAGTCTCACCCCTGATCTCTGCAATGTGTTAGGACTGAATGGAGAGTTTTTTTGGTTTCCCATGATGGCCCTCTCTCCATTTGTGGTGTGCATGGGGCTGCCTTTGTCCTTGGGCTGAAATAGTATGGCCTCCAAGAATTTCCCAAGCTACCCCATCAAGAAATCCAGCCATGAAATGCCTCCTCAAATCCGCGAAGTGGTCCCTTCCACAAGAAGAGAAAGTAGCGATGTGGCATTCATGGTATGCCCATGGTGTCTCCTTCAAAATGAAGCATGTATAATAGGGAGAATCATGCTCCCAATGGGCTGTACATTAATGCTCTCCAAAAAATGTTCCTCAATAAGTGTACAATATCAGAAATATATAAGGAGCAATATGCAATAGAAACAAGTTTTCAAATGACAACCAACGAGTGGTTCAAAGTTCCACTCATGGAGCCTGCGCAGTGCCTCCTTGGCCTGCCTCAAAATCAAAAGTAACAAGTGTTGTACTAGCCACTTGTTTTCTACCACAACATCTCCTCATAATATGAAAGCATGAAATCACAATTTGGCGCCAATGGTGCACACCAAGAAGCATGTGGCTTCCCCCACAAACCATCATAAGAATAGCCAAAATCAAGGCTACAAGTAGCTGCAAGTACATTATACCAAGTGCAAGAAGGGATGACCCTCCTTGAGATAGTAGGCTGCTCATGTGAAGTAAAGAGGTACAAAATGGGAAATGATACCTTCTCTACCATTTACTTGAGACCTTGAGCTGAAATGGCTCATCTGAATGCTCTCCCTCTCCTCCATTGAGTAAGGGAATGGTTGTGCCAACCTCTCCAAAATCATCCGGGCTATGCATCTGTCCATATGCTGATGAAGACCAGGATGAATTCCCTCCCGAGTGAACTCCTCTAGCAAGGCAAAGTATGCATCCAAGTGCATAGCTAGGAAGTCCTTATGTGTTGCATGCAATAGTTTCTCCTTGATACTAGAAGCCCTATTCAAGAAGAGTCTGCCATAGTGTTAGATGACCATATCATCAACTCTTCATCAGTCATCTCCCTCCTGGCCATCAATAATCATGCATGCACCAAGATCCTGGCGATACTCAACCAAAAGATGAGTCCTCCAACCTGGATCAATCCTCCACATAGACAGCGCTGGTAATCTACAATAAAGTGCTCCCCTCACGTTGTTGCCTACTACCTTGACATCCCCCATGCCAAAGTCATCCTCCAAGTTGCTTCCATACCCACCATGCAGCTGCTCATGCTCTAATAGAAATGATGCACTCTAAAAATGAGCCTCCCATGAGAGACTATCACCCCCAAAGAATCTCTCGATCATGGCCAATGTAAGCATGAGTGGCCTCCATCTACTCCAATTCATGAAAGAGTTCTCCCTCAAAGGAAGAATCCTTTGTCCCTTCAAATCCATGGATCATTCATCCTCCATCATGAAGATGCTATCCTCCTTCCATGCAACAAACTCTATCAGCGCAGTGTAACTGATGAGAGTGGGTGATACTGAAAATGAGAGAGTGTATCCCTCCTCCTTGAGCTTATCCAAAACTCTATATGCTGTGTTGGATTCCTCTAATGTCTCCACCTCTCTGGAATCCAAGAGTGGTGAACCAAATGATATGATGCCTCTCATCATCTCTAGATCAAGTGGCCTCCTAGGTGGAATGCCTCCAAAAAGTGAGACAGATAGGAAGTGGATTGTATATATGAGAGGAATGAAAGGCCCCTCTCTCTCTACTACGTAGTGTAGTCTTTCTCCTATGTGAAGAGAATCTCTGAAATAGACAAGGGTGAATGCTCATCATCCCTTCATGCTGATCCTCTTCTCTTCTTCTTCCATCTCACAATCCCCAGCAAATGCTACCTATGGCTCCAGAATTGTGCCTTGGTACCCACATGTAAAAATATTTGGAACTCCTTGAAAAGACACAAGAGCTCCTCTAGTGGAAGCATTGGCTCCCTTTTCACCTCCATGTGGTGATGGATCTCCTCCTAAAGTGAGAGTGTTTTTGGTTCTTTCCAATGTATGCAAAGTGTTTGTGTTTATGACACAATGAGTTTCACCAATTTTTCCCATCAAACCCTTTGTGAATGCATCATATGTTTTTTTATTTGCATGAAAATGAAAAATGGAACCTTCAAACCAACAATCATGAGCCATACCTTGAGTTGCAGCGCCGCTCCTCCCATGGCCTCATTTTCTTCCTCTACTCCCTTGCAATGCAAGTGAACAAAGGACTATGCTGTGGATCTGCATGTGTGGCTAGGTGCCCGAACCCTTCACGAAAATATCTAGGATTTGTCCCATCAACAAACCCTCTCGGAAAATCTTCTCACTTTTCCCTTTCATCAATACTTTCAATGATTTCTTCAATGGTCTGGAAAAGAAGAAGGGAGACCTCCTCTTCCATAATTCCTTTCCTTGTTTCCTCCGTAAATATCCTCTCCTTAGAGAGAAGATCCTCTTGCTAATGGCAATCTTGTGCATAGGCTGAGCCAATATTGATGCTCTGATACCACTGTAATGTTCCAAATTTGGAACTTTTTGCTCCATCGGGAATATCTTAAGATATTCCAATTCCTTCTTCAGTGAGGTATCACAAGTCCATTTCAGAGATTTACTGTTGGGGATTTTATAGGATATGTCTCCTTCCAAAGAAGGGAGAGATCCTGAGGCTAGCTGGCCCTTCACAGACTCTATCTATGGACATGAAATATTCCACCTCGGGAATTTCTGCTACAGGGTCCTTGAGGACGCTGTATAAGGAAGCTGTTGTAAAAATAATACAAACCACTCTAGGGATGCCTTAGAACAGACATCATACAACTCCTATGCAGTAAATGAGCTCAAATAAATAACTCTAGATGGGTTATTCAGATCTCCCCAATCTAGGTCTCCAAAACAATGCTCAATGAGAGAGCTTACAGCAATATATGAACATAAACATGAAATCTACAACTTTGAATACATCATAAGAGGGAAATGCTACAGCCATCATTATATTATGATATATCAGCAATAAAATACAAGAAATATCATGAGGAATTAACCCCTTTTGCAATAGGAATCAACCTCCCATGATTACACCCTGAAATACAAATGTTGTTGCAACTACACAAAATGTTGGAGGACCATGCCTATGCACTCTATATGAAGTAGCAGCTTCTGAATATGTATAAAATTTACATGAGGCTGAAGGAATACAAAATAATAGCCCAATAACAAGAATGGGCTGAAATACAAGATTTCTAGCCAATCTATGAGAGATTGCTAGAAATGTCGGAGAATACCAAAATGTGACAACTGAGTTGTCACTGCAACTGAAAAAAAAAAGAATGAGGGTATGGCTGATCTGAAATCTTATTTCCCTCCTCTGATAATGTCTCCAATACAAAGGGTTGATCCCTTTGTCTCAAAAACAACTCCTCATGAGCTCTATGAAACCCTCTCTCACTGCCTCCATAAAATAACGCAGTTTCCTCCATGGACTACGTAGCGGGAGATGATGGAATGTTGTCCAAGTGCCAAATATCTGATATGAAGCCCGAGAATCCTCCTTGTAGCTCCTCCAATGAATAGATCACTCCTCCACTGAAATAGCAAGCCAAGAATGACTCCATAAGTTCCTCTCTTGCTGCACCCAGCAACACAACGTCCTCTCTGCTGTAGAAATAACGTTGTAGAAGATGAATGTAGCTGTGGAAAATGACAGATTGAGGAAAATTCAGCTCAATCCTCATCCTTCCTTGAGAAAGAGGTAGGGATTCCCGACCGGGAACACTATAGTGCCCAAGGGCACCATCACCCTGCTAAACAGCCTGGGGATGCAAGCCTTTGCAGACCCAAGTCTAAACTCAAAACATGATCCAAATGGGCTTCCATATCCTCCATATAAAGAAAGGGAACTCTTCTACACCGTGGTCCCACCAATTAGGGTTTCCACCCTCATGTGAGTGTCTTCCCTCCAAAACTGTGCAGCTTCTCTAGGAAGCCTCTCCTCCTTGGGCAGCGTTGTTGACTTTAGTCAAAGATGACTAAACCAAGTAAGCTGGGTTCCATTCACACCCTTAGGTGCTTATTCCAGCTGCTTATTTATCTCCTTTTCACATAAGGAGTGTTATTTCTTCATCAAAAAGGAGCTAAGGTGTCTCCTTCCCCATTTTATTAAACAAAAATAAAATGTGCAACTATAATGTTCCATTTTAGCTTGAGGCTAAAATTGGGAACATTACAGTTTTGAGACCATCAATGCTTGGGGTATTTTTGGGAGACACAAAACGTTGTTTGATTGGTGGCCTTAGGTAGCAGTGGGGGTTTTTAGGCAAAACAAAACAGAGGATTTGGGCCAAAGGTAACAAAATATAGACAAAAGGAGTGACATGAGCCCCTAATGGGTTTTCTGGGACTGGTAAGCATAGCCTGACATGATGAAATGATAAAATAGTGAAAATTTATCTTTAAGGATGATGAAGGAAATGAGATTTCTAGAACTCAAAATGTTCATGAACTTTGTTTCTAGAAATCTAGGGAAATCATTTAGTCATCTATGAAGGAAAAAGTTATTGATGACCAACATGGCACATTTTAAAATTTTTGGCTCATTATTTTATTTCCATGTAACCAAAGGTGCCAAGAAGAAGCTAGAGCCAACAGATGATTTTTGAATATTTGTGGGGTACACTGATACACCTCGCAACTATCAGGTGTACTTTCCAAAACACAGGATGATAGTGGTTGGAAGAGATGTTAAATTTGATGAAGAGAAGGCCATGTGAATTTCCCTTGAGAGGGAGCTTCATTTGCATGAAGTTGAGGATATCTTGGCTCAAAAAGAAGAACCTATATATGAGGAGCAGCCACAAGCATAGGAACCGAAAGTGGAAGCTCCCACTCATGCAAAGCCATCCAAAGATGGAAGGAAGCACACCATAGAGGCTAACAAGTTGGTGATTGATGCTAGAGAGAATTTTGGAGAACCCACATCACAGCGCAGGTAGAGAAGGTCTCAAGAGTGGTACAATGGCTACATGTCTCTTATGAGTGAGAGTGTAGAGATAGAGCCATCCTATTTCGAGGAAGCAGTGCAGCAACAAGTTTGGTTTGATGCCATGGTTGAGGAGTATGACTCAATTATAAAAAAAAAATGCATGGGATTTGTCCCAATACTGGAGGGGTAGTTAGTTGTAGGATCTAGGTGGATCTATAAGGTGAAGAAGGAATTATATGGGAGTGTGGATAAACACAAGGTTATATTTTTCACCAAAGGGTTCTCTCAGGTGAAGGGGATTGATTTCAATGAGACATTTTAACCAAGCACAAGGTACACATTAATCATATCCATCCTTGCACTTTAAGCATAGATGGGGTGGAAGATACATAAGATGGTTGTAAATACAACATTCCTCAAGAGATTGATTGAGGAAGAGGTGTACATTGAGCACTTAGAATGTTTTGGGACTTTAGACAGAGATTCACATGTGTGTGGACTAAAGAGAGTGTTGTATGGACTGAAACAAGACCTCATGATTGGTACATGTTACACTGAACTTTGTCACCGTGACATTTTAGTACTCCCTTGGAAGTCCACAATATCAAAGTTCCCAAAATCAAGCCTTGAAACTAAGATAAAATCTCATTAAAGCCTTAAAACTCTAGTACCACACTTTCTCCTAGTTTTGCCTGCGGTCCCGCACTTTTTGGCTATAAATCATGCGTAGCCAAGTGCACTTTCTGCTTATTAAAAGTGCGGACCCCTGTAAAATATTAGAAAAGGTGCAAGTAAAATCTAGAAGCTCAGTTAAAGTCATTTTTAGGAGCTTTTGGAAACATTCCTGCGGTGGAAAGTACGCTTCTTTCATGTTCATGCATCCCATCCAATAAGGAGCTAACCCCTTGATTTAAGGAACTAATCCCTTTGAAGGAGGATTCTATCCCTTCTTGTATGGAGCTGTAACCTCCTCTTCTCCACTATAAAAAGAGGCATAGGGCAGCCTCAAAGGGGACAAATAGAAAGAATTGATGAGTTGAAGTTTTAGTATTGTTGGAGGCGAAGTGTTGTTGAAACTTAGACCCTTTTAGCTGAGATTTCATGTGGGAAGGATTACATACCTATATGTATCTCGGTTGGAAGAGTGCAAGGCTGATCTGAGTAAAGGAAACGCCTACTCCGGACCCCAGGAAGACCTATACAACATCAAGGCGGACATGGTTGTAAGGCTCTTATTATTTAAGTTAATACAAATAAATCCATTTTTCTCAATAAGTTGTCAATTGATTGTTTATTTTATGGATTCCTTGATCACCATAATGGATATGATTTATGAATATATGCTATGAAGGTGTTATTTGATGTTTGTTTGTTTGTGATTGCAGATCTACAAAGATAACTCTTTTGGGTGACTGAAGGACTACTACTACAAACAAGCGTTGGATCAAAGGTAAGATTGTTAAAACCTTTATGGAATTTAATTATGAATCGCCATATATCTAGAGAAAGATAGTTTTGTTTGTCCGTTTGTTGCTAGCTTTTTGTAGGACACTTGGGAGGTTTGTCTTGTCTGCAAGAACGACTTATCTGTCCAACAAAATGGTGATTCCGCTGGGGAAGGATTTGAGCTTTGATTTCTTTTACTTTTGATTTATGAACTTATGTTTCCTGATTTTAATTGATTTAAATTGGCTTGGGTAGTTAATCGCTGTAGAATCCTTGAGAACTTTTTGAGAATTTTTTGGCTTTTTCTCTTGTTTTCTGGTGTTCTCTCTTTTCCTTTTAAGATAGTGCAGGCAGTCCCTCACTTTTCCTGTACCTAGAGTGCGGGACCGCGCTGGATTGCACTAAAGCCTGCGGACCCTGTCAAATTTTTTGAAAAATTTCAGAATATTCTCTTTTGGATTAGTTTTATAGGTTCTCAATGATTACCCAGACCTGTATCTTCTATCATAAATCCTTGGTTAAGATTTTTCTTCAACATTTTATTTTTGATTGATTTTCTGAAAGATTTGCATGTTATAATGATTTTTTTCTTTGTCTTACATCCCGCTCAAAGATTAGAAACCTTGGTATGCCTTTAGATCACTGGTATTCTCTTGTTTTCTTACTGAGTCTGACATCATAGCAGAATTTTTTTTATGATTTTTAGATCCTATTTTTCTCATTTGCAAATTGTTTAAAAACTTTTGTTAATAAGTTTGGAATTTCACTTAAAAAACGAAAATTGGATGTTTTTTCGAGTTCTTTCTGATTCAAGCAAAGAATTCTTAGTTATATCACAAGTTAAGTAAGACATCCTTAAAATATTTGAAATTTTAATTCATATTTAGTCTTAGAATTTTTAGATCTTAATAATAGTGTTTTTAGCTTTGAGTGTTTTTCTAGAAATTGTAGTGTCTTTTGAAGAAAAAACTTAGTTTGCAGTTTCGATCTTGAACAAAAGGGTTTTTTATTGAGCATAGATCATTTTGAGTTCTCATTGAAACAAGATTTATTTTCGTTTATTCTTGTTTGAAGGAAAGAATTGTTTTTTAAAAATATTGCATTTCTCAACCCTTCCTTTAGCTAGAATTCATTAAAAGAAAACGAATTGTTTCTCATTATAGATGCATTTTTTTAGTATGATTTGAGTCGGGTCATTTCATATCATCAGTTTCACTTTCACACCTATTGTCTTAAGAAATAGCCTTATAAAATCAACGCTTAAATTAAAATTAATCCAGTAACTTTTATATTTCTAGGACTCTTTTCACCAATATAGCTTAGGCTAGTGTCTTGGAGTAGGGAGTAATGAACTCTCCAAGACAGTTAAAACAAACAAGTATTTAATCTTGCGGTAGGAAAAAATCCAATAGTCACTTGTATGCTATGGGAAGCTCCTCTTAAAGGAGTCAAGCACGAGGTCATATCTGAACCAATGGGATAATCAATTCTATCTCATTGGGAATGATAGAAGATTTGCGCGTATTAACAGCGTTAAACCTCGGATAGACCATTGTCGAGGAGCCTGGGGTCACTTGTGGGTATACCTTGGATTATGTCAAGGAGCCTTCAAGGGGATTGAGCTTTGATACTCTGCCCTTGCGTGTATGTCGGACCGTAGACTGTTTCCCTAGGTATATTAGTTCCTGTTGGTAACCCTAGTGACCATAATATTACGGTTTTTTCCTAAGGTGATGGTGGTGGAAAGATCCCACTGTACCTGGAGCAGATGTCGACTAGACTCACTTGGACTCTCCGGAGGGTTATCTTCACTCGAGATGGTTTAAGTGGAGAAACTTGCACCGGTCTGTTTCATTAAGCAGGTTGTCGAGGTAATTGTTCCAACCGCTCTTTCTGCATTAAATAATACGACGTTAGATTTCATCACCAAGTAGTGTTTTTAGTGTGGGAAGTTACTATTTTTGTGTGGTTTGATCTCCTAGATTTTTAAGCGTGTGATTCATTTGTTTGTTTCCTTAGTGACTCTAGGATTTTTTATTGAAATTTTCATTTGATTGCATGTGATTAATAATTTTTAATCGTGGCTGAATTACCGAGACAATCGCGCAGACTTCAGGGGAAGCCTCCTGAATATACACCAACTCAACTTGAAGGGCTGTGAGCTCTAGTATCAACTACTGACAGTAGAATTATATCAACATCAGTAGGAGATTCATCTATAGTTTTTCATCCTGGTTATCAACTACAAACAACAGAGCATATTCAAGAACCGATTTCAGTTTATGAAGTTTCTGAAGTTACTGGTAGTATTTCTCCTTCTAGTGAATTAGCTGAAGAACCTGAAATTTTTGAACCTGACACTGAACCTCCTATTTTGGAACCATCTTTAGGATTTGTTACTCCAACTTCTAGTGATCCTGGTTCACCTAGGGTAAGACATATTATTACTTAAAATCTTCCTTCTGACCTCATTTCCATTGAATAACTTGTCGGTCCAGACGAAGAAGTAACTCTTCCCAAATCCCAACAGACTTTGAATCTTAGGGAGCTTGAATCTATACTCTACAGTCCTTTTAGAAGTGATGCTTGGTATTTTTCATTGACAAATTTTTTAGAGAACTCGGGTCTTTGTTTTTCATCACCTCGAATTCCTTTTCATCCTACACAAAGGGGTTATTATCCTTCATCAAACATGTCAAGTGAGCCATCTATGTTTTCCCAATCACCGGAAACATTTTTATATGGTGGTCCTTTTGTTCCTTCGAGGTACCAGTCGCTTTATAGTACTTTCTCAGGAGCAAATCCTCGACCAACTGAACAAGTGTTATCAACTGGTATGAATGGAACTAAAACTGATACGTCGAACGACGAGAAAATTTTTATGATGTCTGGTAATATTCCAAATCCTCAACCTCAAGGTAGTCAGTTACCGCCTAGGGGGCAACCTCAAGGTAGTCAATTACCGCCTAGGGGACAAGCTCAAGGTAGTCAGTTACCGCTTAGGGGGCAGCCTCAAGGTAATCTTCTACTAGGAAAAACTGTAGGACAGTATTATTTACCTAGAGAACAACCTCAAGGACAGTAAATAACTCAAGGTTATCAACCTCAAGGACAGGACATACCCCAAGGTCAACCCCAGACTCAGTATATTCCTCAGGGTCCTTATCAACCCCAGATTCAGTACATGCCTTAGGGTTATCAACCTCAAGGTCAGTACCCAACTCAAGGTTTCCAACTGCCTTCTAGTCAATCATTTTTACAAGGAGCTGGAAATTTACCACTTAATTATCAACCCTACATTCAACCAAACTATGGTCCTTCATATGTACAACCTTCTACGGGTCAATACCTCAGAATGAACATGGTGTGGAATCCATCACAATTTCAACAGACTATGCAACCTAATGTGCAGTTACCTAATCAACTTGGACACCATTTAGTTTCTGGTCCAACCCAGCAACCTGTTCAGCCTAGTATTCAAATCCATGCACCCGGTTCTGTTCAGCAGCCTGAGCCTAGTACACCTCAGACTTCGCCTCAAACTGTTGCAACTACTGCAACCTTTTTTCAACCTACAACACCTGTTTCTGGAGTATCTATAGCTCCGGTTTCTTCTATCCCTACATCAGTGCAAATTCCTCAAGTTTCTGTACCACAATCAGGACCTACAAGTCAGACTATGGCCCAGATGCCTACGGGACAAGCTGGTACAAGTACGATTGTCTCTAGTCAACCTCAGTTTACTTACCAACCGTACCAGGGACAGTATCAAATTGGTCAAACTACACAAAATCCAGTGTATCAGTATCAGTCGTACCCTGGGTATACTTATCAAATACCTCAACAACCCCAGTATAGTCCGGTTAATCCTGGTTACCCAGGAGGTTACACGATTCAAAATGCACATCCGATTCCTGGATATCTTGGTTATCCTCCTCCTGGCACTGGTTTGATCACTCAAGGTTATCAAGACCCTAGCCATCGGTTACCATTCATAGCAACTTTAGATTTGCTGGATCTGTCGCGCCTTATGAACGATCCCATTTTTTATCTTCCATATTGGCCGCCGATGCCTAACAAGTTTCACAGTGATATTCCGAAATTTGAAGGTAAGTCGGGAGAAGACCCATCTAATCACGTTATGACTTATCACCTCTGGTGCACATCCAATTCACTAGTCGATGATTCTATTCAATTACGTCTTTTTCAGAGAAATCTCATTGGTCCAGCTGCCAAATGGTACATTGAGTTACCACACGGCTCTTTTAATAATTTTAACGCATTAGCTACAGCTTTCTTAACTCATTTTTAATTGCCTGTCAGATACGATAATGGCACAGAATTACTGACTTCATTAAATCAGTCTACATCTACGTACATATCTGATCACATTCATGAATGGAGATGTAGAAGGCGTTTGGTGAAAGTCTTTATTCCTAACCAAATTTTGGCTGAATGGTTTATTAAATCATTATTGCCCAAAATTACTGAAGATGTAGCCAAAGGAGGCATTGTTATGGAAGAGAAAGTTATTTCTCAGGCTCAGTATCTTGACCTTTTCTATACTCAGTCAGGTACTTTGTACGATAAAATCCCTGATTTACTAAGACCTGGTCAGTTAACTGCAACTCCTTATGGCTCTCATGCCGCTAATGGTGTAATTGGTTATGTTAATACTGGTAAGAGTAAGAAGAAGTCTTCCAAGACTACTTCTCCTATTATCACTTTACCCGATTCACCCAAAGGAGATTCTTCCCTAGAAACTTCTGCCGATATCCATGCTGTAGAAACATCTACGGCCAAATCTAAAACTGGTAGTAAGAAGAAAGGTAAGAATAAAAAGAAGAAATATTCAAAAGAAAAAACTGATACAACTGAACCAAATGATGAAAAATGCAAACCTTGATATCCTTGTCTCATCTGTGACCAGGATCATTTTACTAAAGAATGCCCGCATAGAGCCGAGGTAGCGAAATTCGTTAAGGGTTCGCCTATACTTGTTGTCTTGAAGGATCCCTTTCCCACTCAAGATAGTAACATGGTTTGATCTTCCTGCAATCCTGTTGAGGATATTTTCATGGCTGTGGCGCGATCGCAAGATTACGATAGTAGAAATACTGGTAAAGACGTAGAAACATCCAATTCTGCATCAACTACATCTCCTTCAGTTTCTGATCCATTATAGATCAAGAAACAAAATCTTGACTTGGTGATTAAACCTCCTGCAAAAGGTGTACTTCGTAAATCAACTTTTCATCCACATGCGAGAGCTGCTCAGAATTACAATATTGTTGAAGATTTGGCAATTTCCCCTTCAGCAATGTCAGCTTTGGAAGTATTTCAATCATGCCCTTCCCAAAGGAAATTACTTTTGTCAACCTTAGGCGCTATATATCTCTAGGATTCGAACCTTATGATCTTTGATTTAGAAAATTTTACACCATGCCTACCTCATCAAATGGCTTTTCAAATTTCGGTAATAGTAAAAAACAAGCTTATCTTTCGTGCTGTTGTTGATGAAGGGGCTTCTACGTGTATAATGTCGATAAAATGTTGAAAATCACTTGGTTCTCCAACAATCAACCAATCACCAACTATTCTCAAAGTGTTTGATGGAAGATATTTTCAGCCATATGGTATTTTACAAGATCTACCAATAGAGGTCGAAGGAAAAATAGTTAATCTAGATGTGGAGGTGGTTGATGCCCCTCTGGATTACAACCTTCTCCTAGGTCGCAGTTGGTCTTACGCTATGACTTCTGTTGTATCATCGATCTTTCATCTCATCATGTTTCCTCATAAAGGAAAGATCGTTAAGATACATCAGCTCTCTTATTATTCATCTGACCCAGCCATTACTAATAGTATCCAACATATTTGAAAATCGACTATCCCTTATAAGGATGTCGGAGTAGGTTTAATTAAAGATTCAGCTTTACTAGGAACATTTTCCCTGCCTCCTCCTAACGTACAAGCTCCTATTGCTAATATCAATATGATTACATCAAGTACTATTTCCTTTGATGATCCTTGGATAGTACCTTCAGAATCAGAATTGGATTCCTTCGAGGGCCTGATGCCTTTGAGTCCTTTTAAGCTAGCATATCAGCAAGTACAATCATTTTCTGATACCCCTTCAACCAAATCTGATCCAGTGAATGTGATCAATCAGGAGTCATTTTCAATATCGAGTTTAGCTTTGACACCGATTCTAGATCCTGCTCAACAAGTTTTCCATACTGATGAACATATTCGTGAATTCTTGTCGGTAGATGAATCACCATAGGTCTTCATTTTTACCTGACCTCGATCATTTTGAAAATTATTTTTCCTCCATTTTTACCACTGATTACGTCAAAGAACCTCAAAATCCTCTTTCACATGCCAATTCTGAATTGAATTTAGAAAATATTTCTACGACGGTTCCTCTTCACATTTCAGTAAAGCATGAAATTGTTGAAAACATTCACATAGGTGCTTCTTGTACACCTGAAGAAATTCAAGCATATAAAGCCCTATTTCAGGAATTCTGTGACGTATTTGCCTGGTCATATGAATAAATGATAGGAATTGATCTGTAAATTATTTTTCACGAAATTAAGACATACACGGATGCTAAGCCCGTCAGACAGAAATTACGTCAGATTCATCCAAGAAAAGCTGCCGCTATCAAAGCAGAAGTTGAAAAATTACTTCATGCAGGTTTTATTTATCCAATCCCGTTAATGGACTGGGTATCTAATATTTTTCCGGTCAATGAAAAACAAGGAACAATAAGAGTATGTATCGATTATAGGGATATAAATCGAGCTTGTCCTAAAGACAATTATCCAACCCCTTACATCGATCAAATTATCGACGATTGTACTGGAAGTGAAATGTTCTCATTCATGGATGGATTTTCCGGCTACAATCAAATAAACATACTCCCTGCAGATCAACCTAAAACAACTTTCATTTGTCCATGGGGAACTTTTTCTTATCGCAAATTACCTATTGGCCTTAAGAACGCTGACGCCACTTTTCAAAGGGCCATGTCTTATGCATTTCACGACATTAAGCATATTGTGCAACCCTACCTTGATGGTTTGCATGCTCATTCCTCATGTAGAGCAGATCATATTACTCATTTAAGAGCCATTTTTATGCGATGTAGGCACTATAAGATTCGTTTGAATCCTCACAAATGTGTTTTCTGCGTACAATCCAGACGATTATTGGGATTTATTGTCTCAAAGGTAGGCATCCATGTCGACCCATCGAAGGTTGAGGCAATCAACAATTTACCTCCTCCTTCTACTCTTCGCCAGCTCCAAAGTTTGCAAGGGAAAGCAAAATTTTTACGTCGATTCATTCCTAACTATGCCGAATTAATTAAATGTTTCACTAGGTTGTTGAAACAGAACATTCCGTTCTTTTGGGACGAGATCACTGATCGATCTTTTTATGCTTTGAAAAATGCGTTGACCCATGCACCATTACTGCATCCTCCCAACTATAACCAAGATTACATTTTGTACCTTGCCGCTTCCAATTCCACGATAGGGATGGTTTTAGTTTAGGAAGATGAATTCCATAGTGAACATATGATTTACTATCTTAGTCGAAATTTGCATCCGACTAAGATCAAATACTCGCATGTGGAGAAATTGGCCTTGGCAACTATTCAAGTTGTCCAACGTTTTCGTCACTACATAATTTTACGCAAAACAAAAGTGATCTCTGATTGCAACCCTATGATGTACATCTTGACCAAACAATTGCTAGGGGGCAAATACTCCAAATGGATTATTATCCTGCAGAAGTTTGATTTGGAGTTTCAAAAATCCAAATCTAAGAAATCATTGATATTTTCTGAACTTATGTGTGATTTCCCACATACTGATACAGAAACTATGGCGGAACAACCAATCGCAGATGAATCCTTGTTTCTTATTAGTACCATTGATTCATGGTATGGAGATATTATCATATATCTTCAAACCCAATCTTTTCAGCCTGAAATTTCACGGTCACAACAATGAAAAGTTTGTTTCCAGTCTCAACAATATCACATTGTTGGTGACACACTTTACGTCGTGGAGTGGATTCGGTTTTTTGACGTTGTCTAACTCATGACGAAGTTGAGCAGGTTTTAAATGACTGTCACTCTGGAGCATGTGGTGGTCATATGTCTGGGTATGCCACAGCCCAAAAGATATTGTGCGCAAGATATTTCTGGTCGTCTATGTTTAAAGATTGTATTTACGCGGTTCGAAAATGTCATAATTGTCAAATATTCGATCAAAAAATGCGTGCACCACCTGCTCCTCTTCACCCCATAATTTCTATCAGTTCTTTTGTAAAATGGGGCATCGATTTCATTACATGTAACCCTCACTCGGTCGGGGGGCATGGGTACATTATTCTAGCAGTAGACTATTTTACCAAATGGGCCGAGGCGATGCCTAAATTTGTGAAAGATGGAAAAAATGTAGCTACTTTCATATTCAATCATGTGATTGCTCGTTTTGGTGTACCCCAAGAGATAATTACTGATCACGGGAGTCATTTTCGGAATATCATGAAGACCGAATTAATAGACCAGCTTGCCTGCGCCATGACAGTTCTACACCATATTATCTGTTGGCCACCTATAAAATTTGTTCCATCAAAAGGTGGCCAAAACATTATTCAGTCATCAAGGAACAGTTTCTTGGCCGAAAGTGTATCTCTTGAAGCCTCTAGGAAGATGTCATACCTTTGTTTCAATCTTCATAGCTTTCCTCTTGACCACTCAGAAATTCTGCTAGAAATCCAAAGCCAAATACTGCTGCAAAACACCTTTCTTTTTCTTTTCCCTTCTTCCATTCATAAAAATCCATTTCCTAAGGTTTAAAGACTCCTTCTTTTCCTTATCAAAACCCCTAAAAATCCTCCATTTCCTTTGAAAAACACTCAAAAAACACTTTTTTAGGACTTAAGCCCCTTGGGCTAAGTTTTTAACCCCTTTTCTTCCATACGCCCGCACCTTGGAACCAAGTTTTAAACCCTTTGGCATGTATCGCAAAGCTTAAATCGCAAAATCCAAATTGCAGTTTCGTTCTTAGAATTTCTGATCGCAAAAATATGCGCTACGATCCATCGCATAATCGCATAATCGCATAATCGCAATGTCGCACTATCGCATAATCGCAAGTTCTGAAAGTGTGCAAGCTCAAATGCCACTCCTGAAAAACATACTCCTAGTTAGTCAAACAGTTTAATCTTGACTAACTAGTTTTAAATTTACTGCTGATATGATAGTGAATTTGATTTGCTAAACTGTTGAATCTTGGCTTATCAGTAGATAGGTTAGGATAGAAATCAAAGGTTCAAACATGCTCAAAACCTGAACCTAAGCTTCCAAGAAGAATGATTCAAATATGCTTCAAATTTTGAGTCAAAGAAGAATGAAAATCTGGTTCTAATCAACTTAAAATCTGAACCAGAGAAAAAGAAAGAACAGCTCAAACAGAATTCAAAACAGAGCTGTAAAAAGATGGAGGAACTGCTTTGAAATTTCAGATCTTAAAACCCTCAGTTTTTGTTTAAATTTCTACAAAATAAAGTCTATGTGCAACTTGTTTTTTTATGTCGTAGACCACAGCAAGCCATATAGTTCAATCTTGGCTTAACTGTTTTTAAATTTCTGTTTTATAATTTAGAGAATGAAAGTCTGTTGGACATTTTAATCCCAACAGACAGTAGATTAGGTAGAGAATTATATGGACTCAACTGTCTATCTGAGTCCATGGAGAAATAAGGAGTAGAATTAGATTAGTTTTCCTGCTTTCAAAGAATATAATTTTGTAAAGAGTTTTCCAATCCAAGTGCACTCTAAAAAATGAGGAAAAAATGTTAGATCAGTAGGATTGGGTAGGTAGAAGCTTGTGTTGATGAAAATCCATGTTTTTCAATGCTGCTAACATATTTCAGAGCAAAATCAGATCATCCAGCAAAAGAAGAGCAATCCAAAGAATGAGGCACATGGTCAGCTTCCCAGAGAATGCAAGTCTGAAGTTCTTGATGTCTTCAAGAAGGCACGATCCCCAAGTGGAGCCACTGTTGGCCACCTATAAAATTTGTTCCATCAAAAGGTGGCTAAAACATTATTCAGTCATCAAGGAACAGTTTCTTGGCAGAAAGTGTATCTCTTGAAGCCTCTAGGCAGATGTCATACCTTTGTTTCAATCTTCATAGCTTTCCTCTTGACCACTCAGAAATCTGCTAGAAATCCAAAGCCAAATACTGCTGCAAAACACCTTTCTTTTTCTTTGCCCTTCTTCCATTCATAAAAATCCATTTCCTAAGGTTTAAAGACTCCTTCTTTGCCTTATCGAAACCCCTAAAAATCCTCCATTTCCTTTGAAAAACACTCAAAAAACACTTTTTTAGGACTTAAGCCCCTTGGGCTAAGTTTTTAACCCCTTTTCTTCCATACGTCCGCACCCTGGAACCAAGTTTTAAACCCTTTGGCGCATATCGCAAAGCGCAAATCGCAAAATCCAAATTGCAGTTTCGTTCTTAAAAGTTCTGATCGCAAAAATATGCATTGTGATCCATCGCATAATCGCAATGTCGCACTATCGCATTTCATCGTTTACATTCGTTTTGATCCATCGCAAATATTTGCGATGCGATTCAATCACGTCGCAAATATTTGCGATGTGACCGCTGATCGCAAATCCGCCCATCGCATATCGCAAAGCGCAGATTTGTGGTTTCAATCCATTAACCCATCGCAAATTTTTGCGATGCGATCTATCCGCCGAGCCCACCGTACGATACCCCGTTGTTCGTATAAAAAACGCTTTTTTCCTTTGTAAAGCGGAGAAATGTAAATTTTTATTGTTTGCAAAGGTTTTCCGCCGCTTCGTTTTTTAAAATCTCCGTCGTCGATCTGCTCCACAGATCGGACGGTGCGGAGCGCGACTTACCTTGTGGACCCCCCATCTATGCATTGTTTACCAAACCCACTTGGTTTTTCCGCACCACTCATCAGCGGGAGGCGGTTTTTTCCCGATGGCCAGCAAATCCATACAATCAGCGACACGTGTCCTTGGCACTATTTCAAAACCGTTGTTTAACCTTAGTCCCCCGCGCATTATCATTCGGACCAAGTCGCCCAGCGGAATTCATCACAGCCATCCGATCTGCAAACCCTCATCCAACGGTGATCACTTGCCCAATATGACCCAGCAATTAACAAAAGTGCTCGCGCTGTAACCAACCTACTGACTTTCCATTGCCCTCTCCCAACCGTCGATTTTGCGTGAATCGACGGCTCAGATTTGATCTTCTTTCTGCCTCCGTATAACATTTCTCGATTAATCCTGACCGTTGGATGAAGCCATCCAACGGCCGAGCTCCTTCGCACACCCTCCGATGCAGTCAACCTATATAACGCAGGATTTTATAACAGTTTCTTGTATTTTGCAGGGTTTTGAAGTTTTTCTTATTATAATCGAAAAGAACTCGTAGGCGGAGGGTGACGATCCTCTGGCCTTCGAAATACATTAAAAATCATTTCCAGGGTTTATATTTACACTTTATTAGTGAATTCATGAGTCATTGATGCCATTTTGACCCTGCACACCCCTGCGCACCAGGAAACACAGTTAAATTGGGTGTCGTCAAAGAGTATCAGCGCCGAAGACATAAGATATCAGAAGAGGAAGTTTGAAGACCCAAAACATGGATTTCAAGTTAATTAAAGGTGTTTTGGTGAACGACGAAGACATCTGTCGAGCTGAGAAACCCTCCACCACCATGAGAAGAGGCTAATTGAACTCTCTACAGCTCCAAAAGACACCTGCAGTCTCGTTGAGATCAAAGACTGTCGAAAAATTAATACTAATTGAGCTATCTTATCTCTAATTGTCGGCAGAACCATTCGATAAGATTAAAGAACAGTTCAAAAGTTGATCTTTCAATCATTAGACCTCGGGAAGCAGAAACAGAGCTACTCCAGCATGACACCGAGCTTCAAAGGACAGCGAAAGCTCCCACTGAGCTTAATTGTAAATGTGAGTCAATTAATGCAGACAAACACCTGTAAATTTCTTCATCGAACCCCTCAAGGGTCGAGAAGTCACTAGTCTGTATTAGTTCACCTAGGGAATCAAATACCACCTCCTCATTCTTCTATAAATACTTCGGTAGAATATGAGAGAAAGGTTGGTCTCTAGACATCTGAATGCATGTAATGGTTATTCTGAAGCTACTGATGCCCTGTCTTGTAACTAAAAGATACACAAGCTGATATGAGAAATTCAAAGCTGTAGAGACCCACCGGGCTTGCAGATTGTAACTGGTTTGAACATCAATACAAGTTTATGATTCATGGAATCCTCAATTATGTCAATGGTGATGTGCTCCTTACTGTTAATTGTTATTTTGCTTAATGTTTTCACTCTGTTCACTTTCTCTGATAAAGAGCAGCAAACATAGAGTTAGGATGTACTCTCCATGGTACCCTACTCTTACTGAAAGCTTTACTTCTATGTTTTCTTCATTTGAATGTTCTCTTTGAAGAGTATATTAATGCAGGTTAGTTTAAAAGTACTTCCCTGATCTAGATTGCTCTTTAAAATGATCCTTCCCTGTGTTTTCCTTAGAGTATATTAATGCAGGTTAGTTTAAAATTACTTCCCTGATCTAGATTGCTCTTTGTGATTATCATCTGTGTTTCCTTATCGAATATGCTGAAAGCAGGCTAGTTTAAAAGCACTTACCTGATCTTAAGCAGTTCGAGCTGTTTTTTAAATGTTTCTGATTGAAATTACTTCAATGCAGGCTAGTTTAAAAGCACTTACCTGATCAACAAAAATACTTTTATGTTTCTCCTTAAGTACATGTTGAAAGCAAGCTAGTTTAAAAGTACTTACTTGATCTTAGACTGTGCTTTGTTCTTCCTTTTGTTTGGTCTTTCACTTATTATCTGTTTCATTCCATAAAATCATTTTAAAAGATCCTTTGATATAAGGAACTTGCCCCATGGATACTTCTTGAATCTTGCTATCCAATTAAATCCTCCTATGACTCCATAGCCCAATGGGTTAAAATTGTCTTTGCCCTTTTCTGTCAACTGAATCATTCCTTCATTGCAGACATTTTCGCGCTTTATTTAGAACTGCCTTTCATCTTCATCATGTCTTTGCCCAACCAAAAACAAACAAATCAAACCCATGCTCTTCATAACTAGCCTAATATCACAATTGCAGCCTTTGAAGATCACATCTTTTAACTTATTTATAGAGAGATCCCTCTATGGATTCAGGAGGGCTAGATCCTTGAATCCCAAAGTGGTATGATGTTACCTCTGCAATTGGACTTTGCCAATCTTGCTAATTACAGGGTGCTAACATTATCCATAGGCTAATGGTTTAGTTGAAGTAATTAATAAAGTTTTAGTCACCATGATCAAACAAATCATTAAAATTCATAAGTCGAATTGGCATACCATGCTCTTTTCAACACTTTGGGCATATCGAACTTCAGCAAAAACATCAACAAGTTTTACCCCTTTTCAACTAGTTTATGGTTTAGAAGCAGTATTACCCATTGAATGCGAGATACCGTCACTCCAACTAGCCATAGAGTTATTACCAAACACTTCTGAAGAGGAGAAACATTTTTATACTTGGCTCAATTAGATGAGAATCGACGCACCACTGCATTAGCTACCGAGGCTCATGCGAAAAGAATGAAAGCTCAATATGATAGAAGCGTTACCCCTCGTAATTTTTCAGAAGGATACGTAGTTTTGATTTATGATCAAGCGAACGATAAACTAGGGGCTGATAAATTTGAACCCATGTGGCATGGTCCTTACATTTTCAATCGACAGCTTGCAAAAGGGGCCTATAAATTGATTGATTTTCACAGGGTCTCTTTGGGTAAACCCAGAAATGGACTTTATCTGAAGAGATATTACGCTTGACTTCGTGTGGAGATCTTCTCTGTATATTAGTTACTTTTTAGCTAGTGTGATATTTATTAGAAACATGTGCCTAGTGTAAGTGTGCTCTTACTATTATTCCTGCTTATCTGGATACTTTTTCGCAGATGTCGACATCCTTTCAAATTTATATTGGTTTTGTCGATGGTGCTTGTCGTAGTACACGGAACATCTCTTCCGCAGCTTGGGTTATTTACTCACCCACTGACGAGTTATTATCGTTGCATGGGGTAAGTCTCGGTCAGATGACGAACAATATTTCCGAATATAGTGCAGTTATTGAATTATTATCGAAATCCATTTCATTTAGAATTCGAAGTTTGATTGTTAAGTTAGATTCTAAACTCGTTGTATTACAGTTAAATCGAGTATATGCCATTAGAAATCCAATATTATTAATATTATTTTTAAGGGTTCGTCTCTTGGAACAAGAGTTTGATTATATTGAATATCAACACATTTCAAGGAATTTAAATACATTATCAAATGAAATTGCTTCTAATGTTATAAATAGACATTTGCGATAACAAATTAACAAATCAACATTCCATAACATGATTGAACAGGTAAATTGAAATAATAGTATATCATAGTATAAATGTAGTGTTCAAAAAATATACATCGTCTTCGATCATAGGCTCAAAACGCCTTATGATCGGAAAAAAGTGATACAAAAATGAGTCTACGAGTCAATCAGCCACTATCTGTGGTGATGATCACGATAATACACCACTGCTCATGCCACCCTAGTCAAAAACCTCCTGAATGGACCCGAAACACCTATGACATATCTCTGTAGACGAAGTGGGATATCATCTATAGTAGTCTCAGGAATATCTATAGTGAGTTGCTCCAGATGGGGCTCTAAGTCAGTCAGGATCTCTACAGTCTAATCCTGTGGGGGTGGTGCTGGTTCTAATGCATCCCTTTTCCTCCGATCAAAGGGGCGGAGAATAGCTGGTTAAGTTGGAACCACATCTACATTTAAAAATTTTTGTTATCATTTTTGGACGATTAAAAAACAAAATAAAAATTAGAAATTAGAACATGTCAAAAAAGATTTTTTACCTGACTAATCCCACTGAGCTCTTGGAGGAAGGGGTATCTCCCGGTCGCCACAAAAGTCCATGCCAGCATAAGGAAAATCCTCTATAAAAAAAATTTGGCGTTCCATCCAACGGAAATATGTATTGGGAAATCTCACAATATCCCCACCCTCACTGTGGCAGGCCATCAAAGCAACCCAATGAACCATCCTAGGCTCTTGAGGTCGACCAGCATCGACAGGAATGTGCTCCGAGGCTAACATGGGGATCCTCTCTAGAGCAAAGGTGACTACAATGGACCCATATCCAAAGTCTTTTAGCTTCCCATTCTTTGCTCTGGTAAGTTATCCTTTCACATTTTCCAACACTGCCTCGCACCAGTTGAAAATGGTGCCTTGAAAGCAATCTGCTGGTATGCGCATCTGAGAACCAGTGGCTACATGCAAAGCTGCACTTCCGCACAACTTGACTATGGTAAAAGCGATCACTTTCAGCTCTGGACGGATGATAGTCTTTATGTCAATCCGTTTGTCCCAGGGATTGGCCTCATCATTGCAGAACTCTAATTGGAGGTTGGTGACAGACTAGCCACCTGGCCTAGCCCCAAATAGAGATTGTTGGGGTTCCCATGTTTTGGCCAGATTGGCAAGACCAAAAGATGAGACAACATCAAACCAATTTCACACCTCATGATCTAGCCCTCCTGGGTCCAGAGAGGGATCTCTCTATATAAGCAAAGGTTTTATGTCTTTGAAGCTCAAAGTTAAGATGTTAGGCTAGTTATAGGCACGGGGTTTATTTGTTTGATTTTTAGTTTGGTTGTTGGGAATCAGGAAAGAAGGGTTCAATATAAGACAAGGATGAGCAAAGAGGATTTTAGGAAAAGGAGGGATGATTCAAAGAACATCGAGACCATTGGGAAATGGATTCAGGAAAGGGTTTACTTGCTATTTAATATGCAGGCTTTCAGTTGGGCTAGTCATCTAAAGCATTGGATCTTAAATATGATAGTGTGGCATGAAATGGTAAGAGAGAAGGTGAAAGCAAGGAAACCTCTAAGGTGGCATTTCAGGAATCAGATCCAGGGACTGGACATGACGTTGGACAACCTATGATCCAAGACCTAAAAGTTTAACTCTTCAGACAAGGAAACATTAAAGATTTAAACACAAAGGTGAAAACTTGAGATCAGAGAGAGACTTTGAACTCTCAATGCTTTGGTATCCAGCTCAAAGGAACTTAGAAAGGTTCAATTAATTGAAAAGGATCCTAGTGAGATAGAGACAGGGTTTTAGACTCCCAGTATCCCAATTCATTCAATTAAAGCCTAACAAGAGCATCTAAGAACAGATTCATTAATTCATACATCAGCTAGCAGTATATGTTTGACCACTACACTGGTTAAATTAGCTTGAAATCAATTCTCAGATAATACATACAGCAGAAAACATTGAAGGCAAGGAGAGCAGAAACATAGGGTACCTAACAAGGGTAAATCCTATGCCATATTTCTGGTGCATGCCAGAAGAAATGAAATGTAGTGAACTACAAGGTAAAACAAGACAAAGATAGAAAAAACTTCACCGCTGCTTTAAATTAGGATCCAAAGAAATGTGCTTGTCATATTCAAGAGCAACACCAGTCAAGTAAAACATTACTAATAACTTGATATTCAGTCTGAAAACATCTTCATCATCCTATCTTACAACCTTACACAGAGAACATGTCTCAAAAGAAACAGCTTGCAGTTCACAGATATCCGATCAACAACCTTTACAATGAGTTTCTTCATGGATTTTATAGCTGGAAAAGAGGCAGAGGAGGTAGATGGAAAACTAAATGTAGCATTAAAACTCAAAATAGGAAGAGATCCGAGGCCCCATTCTGTTTTAAATTCTGGGCATTTATCTTCAGTACTCTTTGGATGAAAGAGTGATCTTCGTCAGGCTGCAATTTACTCCAGGTAAGCCTTTGATGTACTTGTTGTAATACCTCTGCAATACTCTGGTGAACTGAACAAAAATAGATCAGCGACTTTGGGTCTGCCATATTGTGTAAAAAATTCTTCTAATAGCATAGGACTGTTGTCAGGACTGATATTTCCTCAGGAACATGGTATAGAATGAAAACAGTATGGGCACTTCTTCCTTTCGCGGGTAGGAACATTTTGCTGATGGTGACACTGATATATATCGTTTTGTGTGCCCTAGGTCTTCTGTGTGATATTTTTCCTTTAATTATTGAGTTAAGGCTCACAATCTTCAATTACCAGCCTTACATTCTTTGATCTTTCATTGATACTCTTTGCCGCTCCATTTACTGTCTCCGTCTGTGAAATCTGCGCTTTAATGGTGATGGGGAGGTTTGACAGTGTCGAGCACCATACATTGATGAAATCTTTGCTGTTGAATCCTTCCCAAACATTTTCCTGCAATATTAGCCTTGGACAATGGCCTTCTCTGTGCTCTATATCACTAGAACAGTGACCATAAATCATGGCGTTTTCCGCCCGGCTGTAATCCTACAAAACACACAAAATCGTTAAGAAATCCATGCTGGAGGGGGATGGATGCAGTGGAAGGCTTACGGAATGGAGGTGCAGCATGGTGGAAACAGTGGGTAAGAACGCAAAATGGTAGAAAAAACAGAGAAATGGACCAATTATAGACGAGGGGTGGTGGAGAACACGTGGTGAAAACTTGGAGGACAGGTGGCGCGATACCAAGAAAATGGGAAAAACTGATAAAAATGGGTGACGTGGAGAACTACCAGTGGGGCTAGTCAAAGGCGGGGCATTGGTTTAATCCAGACCATCAGATCTTAGGAGGATATCAACGGCTGTAAGTGCGTCAGAGGGCGACAGATGGTGGGCTAGGGGTACTGTTTGCTTTGGGCTAACTCCCGAGCATCTTCGCGGCACGATCACCGTTGGATGGATAGCTTCAGATCGGACGGTGTACACGCATATCGCGCCGGGTCCACAGTCGAACATTAACGCGCAATGAGAGTGGTTTTCCAATAGTGCCCGAAGACATGTGTCAGGCGGTGACATTAATCACTGCAAAATGAAAAATATCGCCCACCTTCCAAAGGCGGTGCAATGGAAACTGTCAGTTTCTGCACAGTGCTCTGGTGCGGGGACCACCGGGGAAAATGAAATATGGACCGTCAATCTGCGGATTATATTGACGGTTGTGATATGATCAGAGGGGAGAATGTGAAACGAAAGGTTCTTGTGATGGCCGTCAGATGCTAGGAAATCGACGGTTAATTGCGCTCCCAATATCCAATCGTGCTTAAGCGCTTTTTGGGTTCGCGCCTGGTTCATGTGGGAGGAAACGGTTCTGGGCTGAGCCGAAAGTGGCTAAACCTGAAATGTGAAGAATATGGGTTTTTTTCCCATTTTCAATGGAGTTTAAGACCAAAAGGGATAACGATAGAGGGAAAAAGGGGCTATTTGGCCAAAAAAACGGTATTTTTGAGGCTTAGAAGGAATTTGGGATAATTTAGAAGGTTTAGGAGGGATTAGGGGGTGAAACAAAAGGGGACTTTGACAGAAAGGAAAAAGGTTAAAATGGGACACTCTGTAGGGATACAAGGGAAAAATGAAGGCCATCTTGAGCACACCTTTTACAATCATTGAGGCTTATTGACTTAGAAACAGCAGTGGAAATTAATCAAATGCCAGAGGGCATGAAGAGGCTTTCAAGGATGATGTGTTTTCAGGAGAAATGCATTCCTTGAAGGCTCAACAAACAATTTCACCCCCTGTTTTCTTGTCAAAAAATTCATAGGGGACTAACATAGATAATGGTTCACCTCTCCTGGACAAACCAGTCAAAAATTAGATGTCTTCTAGCTCAATCTTGAGCCGGTGACCTCCGATCACAAAACACTGGTCCTGGACATCCCATTTACTTACCATCGAAGTAAGAAGATCCACTTGAGCTCTCATGCCACTGATAGCCCAAAATTTTTAAATCCCACATGCTCTTAAAGCTTGCAAAGTAGGCAGATGATTTATCGTTGCTTCATCTACCTCTTCGTGCTCCTGTTCTCACCAAATAAGCATTGTAGATGTCCTACAACAAGCAAAATGAAGGATTAGAATCATTTTCAAGCAAAAAATTTGGGTGATTTAGGAAGAAAATATGTTTTTTAATTTGTCATGGTGCCTCCACACTTTACGCTCAGGGACAATGCGTAGATACGCACGGGCCTTGTGTTAAAAGTGTGGGACCCTGCCATTTTTCTTTGTTGACAAATGTCGGGGTCCGCACATACCTAATGCATTAGGTGTGGACCCCCGAGGGCATATTTTTTAACATATTTTCCTCCCAAAATGAAATTCTGACCCAAAACTAAAAAATTTAACAGATGAAATGCAAGATAAGGAGGTTGTGGATTACGTGAAACAGACAGTTTTCGAATCCGCCGGTCAGTTTTCCCAGAATCTTCTCCGAAGCGTTTTTTTCCCAGAGCTCTAAAAACTTCACTCCAATTTCGAACGGTAAAAATGAACTTGAAAAACTCCTTTTTATAAGTTTTTTCGAATAGATGAATTCTAATTTTTTTTATTTTTCACTTTAAAAAATCAGTTTTTCAAAATATTTTTATTATTGAAACAGGTATGCTTAATTTTTCGATTTTTTTGTGCAGAATAATGGATTTTTCAGGAAAAATGGTCATTTTTTACGAAGAGTAAAATTTTATCACTTTTTCGGGCTCTTTAAATTTTACGAAAAAGTGAAACCATGGAGTCCTCTTTTAAGCCCTTTTTAGACTCTCTAAAAATGAAAATATCGTCGAGTACTTGACTATTTGAACTCATTAAAGTAAATGAACGGTCGTCCCTTCAATATAAGTTTACCCCTTTTCCGGACTAAAATGGACTATTTACGAAAAAGGTGTACGTTGACTAATCATGGTCAATAGAGTTCTCTCTTGCATTATTTTATCCTTTTTCATGCCTGAGAGACTAGATTTATGAAAAAGAACACCCATGGAGTTTTCTTAAGTTTTTTCTTCTGACACCCTAAAAATGAAAAACACCAAGTTTCTCCTATATTGGACTCATTAAAATTTAACAGTAAATGACCTGTCGATTACAAACAAGAACGAACCACTCCTTCTTAGGGTTCGATTTTAAACTAAGTTGGACTCATCCGAAGGATGAGATTATAAACAAGAAAATGTTATGCTCCTCAAGCTTGTCAAAAATAAAGAGGTACTTTCCAGAATTGGTGGGGGAAAAAGACAGAAAAATAGATCCGTTTGTTGTACTTTGATCTGTAAAAGCATTACACCACTCTTGAACATGACACTTTTTGTCACACTTCCATCTGGGTTGGGAAATTCTTTCCCTATCAGTTAATCAAACCACATTGAAAGTCTTCAACTGGTTTCTAGGTATTAGCTTAGGGAAACTGTCACCAAACCATCTGCAGTGTCGTTATGTGTTCAAGAGGAAAATCAAACAAACCATTCATCTGAAAACACCTATCTCCATTCGCATTGAGCATCCCTGAGTCAGTCCTTGCAAAAAATTTCTTCAAAACTTGATCTATGGTTTCGTGTCGTGAACTTGCTTACGATGGATCACTTTCTATCGATGACAGCTCATCATCTAGGAATTTGATCTAGAATCCGTCAGTACCTTGGAATCTTCATGCCTTAATGGCAGGTTTCTCGCCTTCGAGGACAGGTTACATCATTGACCTTCGATCAAACGATTCCGTGAAATGTTCGACTTCAGATCACATATTCACATTTCATGGATTGTACCGAGTACTTTGAGAGCCATTTTCATTATTGGTGGTTTCTCTCACACTTGTTAACAGTTCACATCATTGACTAGTAATCAAGTGGTTTCTACCATGTTCGACTTCAACACATTTAATCGCATGGATAAAATCGTACTAGTTCGGGAAGCAAAAATCAAGACCCTGCATCTAGTTTCCACCATCCAGGCTGCGAGGAGTTTTATTATTCATTATGCAGTAGATGATTCATTACAGATGGTTGTGTCCATGCTGTGTCTACATGATCAATGTGATATTAAAATCATTTCTGTATCAGAACAAGTTTAGCTAGTTTTGATCTGAGTATGGGAATGCCTACCTTAGCAATGATATATATATGTGTGTGTGTGTGTGTGTGTGTGTGTGTGTGTGTTGCATTGAATTTTTTTACAGGGTTCCGACTGGGGTGTCCATAGGCTATTCCTTGAAAAGATAAAGCACATCACTCTTTGAATATTCTCAGAATTCGCACTTTAGGGGGAAATTTGTTACACTGAAATTTGTCACCATGACATTTTAGTACTCCCTTGGAAGTACACAATATCAAATTTCCCAAAATCAAGCCTTGAAACTAAGAGAAAAGCTCATTAAAGCTTTAAAACTCCGGTACCACACTTTCTCCTAGTTTTTCCTGTGGTCCCGCACTTTTTGGCTATAAATCATGCGTAGCCAAGCGCACTTTCTGCTTATTAAAAGTGCGAACCCCTGTAAAATATTATAAAAGGCACAAGTAAAACCTAGAATCTTAGTTAAAGTCATTTTTAGAAGCTTCTGGAAACATTCCTGCAGTGGAAAGTACACTTCTTTCATGTTCATGCATCCCATCCAGTAAGGAGCTAACCCCTTGATTTAAGGAACTAATCCCTTTGAAGGAGGATTCTATCCCTTCTTGTATGGAGCTGTAAACTCCTTTTATCCACTATAAAAAGAGGCATAGGGAAGCCTCAAAGGGGACTAATAGAAATAATTGATGAGTTGAAGTTTTAGTATTGTTGGAGGCGAACTGCTGTTGAAACTTAAACCCTTTTAGCTGAGATTTCATGTGGGAAGGATTACATACCTGTATGTATCTCAGTTGGAAGAGTGCAAGGCTAATCTGAGTAAAGAAAATGCCTACTCCAGACCCTAGGGAGACTTGTACAACATCAAGGCAGGCACGGTTGTAAGGCTCTTCTTATTTAAGTTAATACAAATAAATCTGTTTTTCTCAATAAGCTGTCAATTGATTGTTTATTTTATGGATTCCTTGATCACCATAATGGATATGATTTATGAATATATGCTATGCAAGTGCTATTTGATGTTTTTTTTTTTGTGATTGCAGATCTACAAAGATAACTCTTTTGGGTGACTGAAGGACTACTACTACAAACAAGCGTTGGATCAAAGGTAAGATCGTTAAAACCTTTATGGCATTTAATTATGAATCGCAATATATCTAGAGAAAGAAATTTTTGTTTGTCTGTTTGTTGCTAGTTGTCCATAGGACACTTGGGAGGTCTGTCTTGTCCGCAAGAACGACTTATCCATCAAACAGTACATGAGGATCAACAACTACTTCATCAGGTTTGGATTCACCAAGAGTGAATTAGATGCGAACCTTTACCATATTATGGTAGAAGGTAAACGTTTGATAATTTTACTTTATGTCGATGATTTGATAATAACAGGTGATGAGAATCTCATCAAGTCTTGCAAAGACGATCTTGCAAGATAATTTGAGATGAAGGACATGGGGTTCTTGCACTATTTCCCGGGATTGGAAATTTTGCAAAGATATGAGGAGCTATTTGTATCTCAGGGCAAGTATGCCAACGAGATTCTGAATAAGTTCCACATGGAGGGAAGCAAACCCATGGAGACTCCTCTAGAAGGAAACTGGAGGAAGGAGGATGCTACTTCAGGCAAAGTAGTAGATGCTACCATCTACAGTCAGCTTGTCAGTTCACTCATGTATTTGGTGAAAACATGACCAGACATATGCTATGTGGTTAACCAAATTAGTCAAGCTATGGTTAATCCTAGAAAGCTCTTTTGGAAGGCATACAGGCATGTGTTGAGATACCTTAGAGGCACTACATAGTTTTGGCAATGGTACAGGTGGATAGAGGGAGTCCATCCAACAGGAAGAGCGCATCACGGGGCATCTTCAACATTGGATCAGTGGTAGTTTCCTCGTACATCAAGAAACATATATTAGTTTCACTTAGTTAAATAGAGGTAGAGTACATGGTGGCTAGTCAGGCAGCATGTGAGGCCATTTGGATGAGGAAGATACTTGTTGGTTTTCTTGGTTGACAGATGGATCCAACGGTGATTAATTGTGATAAACAGAGTTGCATCAAACTCTCAGTTAATCCATTTTTTCATGACAAGTCCAAGCATATTGATATATGGTATCACCAACTCATAGATTGTGTAATGAGGAGGATTATCTCATTATGTAATATTCCAAATTTTACATCAGTTAATTGGAATATTAGATTAGACTTACTTTTCTAATTAGTTAAGTAAATAAAAGGGTGGAGGGACCCATAAAACCCATAGATGAATAAAATCCACTTCTGATGTGTGAATGTGGATTAGTTAGTTAGTGGATCAGCATTATGGAGTAGTGGAGCAGTTTATTAATGAAGGAAGAGTGGAGATCATAGATTAATAATGAGGAAGCTGATGGAGATAGTGGAGGAATAAAAGTAATATCATAGAGCAATAATGATGCAGTGATGGAGGAAGTGGTGCATTAAATTCACACATGTTGAGGGAGTGGAGAGTAAATGCAGAGATGATGGAGATCATGGAGAGACAATGCAATCTTCATGGAGGCTAGTGGCCACATGTGCCACGTAGTAATGAGGTGGGCCAAGGCTAGGGGAGGCTCACAAATCATAAAAGGAAGGTGAGGGTAGCCATAGAGGGCATTCTAGATTTTGATATTGTATTTTCGTTTGACATTTCTTTGCACGCTTCAACTACTTAGCTAATTTTGCAGTGTTGTTTAGCACATGGGTGTCTCCGAGCAGAGATTCCATCCTTATCCACAAGGGAAATTTCGAGTGCCTACTCTGGAACGGTTTCTTTGAGGAGCCATTAATCATCTGGCATTAGGGCCACATTCAACCCCTCTCTATAGCACATACAGCTTCAGGAATTACGCATTCCTAGGCTTAGGGTTTGAGAGGAGGAAGGTAGTTCTTAGAATTTCAGGAGGGAAACCAGTGGAGGGATCATCCTTTCACCTTGTGCATTCATTTCAGTATTCCAGGAGAAAAATTGATACATATGGCATCAGACCATCATTCTACACCTCCTTGTAGTAGCAGTTCCTGTAGGAATTACGCATTCTAGCAGTGTAGATCTAGTGGAGGAAGTAAGTTCCAAGTATTTCAGCTTGGAATCCTATGAGGAATAATCCCCACACTTTGTTGAGATTATTTACATCAGATGTGAGCTATATTCCATCACCTAGCAGTAGGCTACAACTTTAACCCTCTTGACAGTGCAATCCATTCCAGCAGTTGTGCAATCAGTAATTGTAATCTTAAGAGGAGGAAGGAGGAGCTAGATCTCAAGCTTCTAGCTTGAGTATCAGGAGAAGGGTCTAACCCTTCATGCATTGAGTTGATTGTATATCATTGCAGCCCTTTATCTTTCAGTTCACGCCATAGATCTGCATACCCAGTAGTTATGTATTACAAGCCCTAGGAGGGTGATTTTCTAAGGTGAGCCAATATAGAAATCCTTTCTGGGTTATCATGGATTTTCATCATAGAGTTGGGATCTCAAATACCGACATTTTCTGAGCTCTAGAATAGCCTGATCTACACATCCATTTTTAGCTAGTAGCTATATTTCCACCATTTCCAGTAGGGACAATGCAATATGGCCTCCAAAAGATTAGCAATTACGTAGTGCTTTCAGTGAGAGGACCTGAGGGTCACTCTAGCCATCTCTTTCGGCTTGAGTGCATTCATTTTTTAGCACTGTTGTACTTGTATTTTCACCTCCTTGTTAATAAAATGACTCAGTTGTTTTGTCTATTTTTATGTTTTATTTAGTTTATTTCCATATTGTTGTAGTTTCCAACTATTGTGCTGTGTATTATTTTCTTTTCCCTTTTTGGGATATTACAATGGTATTAGAGCATTGTCGGCACTACATGTAATGTTCCAAAATTTTAGCCTCCAAGCTAAATGGAACATTAGAGTTAGCAGCAGCTCTAGCCGGTGAATAAATGGGAAGAAAAGCCCATAAGTCTCCTAAGGAGGATAAAAACACTCCAAGTGTGAAAGGAGACACTCTTTCTAGCTTAATAAAACACCTCCATGTGAGAACAGGGTTAAAATCAAGCTTCTTTGACTAAGTCAACAACGCAGTTTTAATGGAGGAGGAATCCAAGGAGGAATAACGCAATTTTAGAGGGAGATGTATCTTGGGATAGAGATGACCTAATTGAGTGGGTCCAAGGGCAAGAAAATTCATGTCTTATATAAGGAAGAGGATGGCAGAATTATTCTTCATGTCTTAGATTATTATTCTTGTCTGCCAAGCCTTGTTGCTGCTTTGCTGCTTAGCAGAGTTGCAGTGTTGTTTAACACTGGGTGTTCCCAAGCGGGAATCCCACATATTTCCTTTGAGGAGCCTCACTGGGAGAGTTTTCATTCATCATTCCACATCATGTTTTTAGGCCAAGCTTCAACCATATTCATCAGTGCAGTTCTTGCTAGATATTGTGCAGTGTTGTTGGGTGCAGCAGTGGAAGGGTTTGGAATCCCGGCTTCTGAGCTATTTTCTCATTGGAGGGAGGTTTCCTTCACTTGAGAGACTTGTTTGGAGAGATCCAGAGCTTATTTCAGATCTTTGGTATCATACCACACATTTCCCATACATTCCCAGCGTTGTTTTTTCTAGGGAATGCATTATTTTGGAGGCAGTGCTCAGTGCATGGTTTGGTGATGTTGTTCCTGAGTTTCCTTGTGATTGAGAGGTTCATCCTTTCATGGGAGGAATCCCTTGAGGGATCTATATTATATCAAACATATTTCTAGCATTTTACACTCATGTGCTTTATTTTTGCAGTGGTGATTCAGTAAATTACTGAATATCACATTTTGTATGCAGAGTGTTTGACAAGAAACCCTTGTCGGTTTCTTTTGTATTTTGTATAAGGAGACTAGATCTCTGTTCTTCAGCATTATTTATCAATACATGAGTATATATATTTCTCTCCTATGATTTAATGTGTAAACCCTCTCTTAGACTGCGCATTCCTTTAAGCAACAACTCCGGTATTTTGCAGTCTTGGGGTTTTAGCACTTTTTGGCAATCCTAGGTGTGGGAGATCTATTTAACCCACCTAGTTTGCTTTGTTTCAGCTCTAATCTTGGATTTATATTTTATATTGATTTATTTATGGGATCCAAGGGTCCATTTCATTTTTTTATTGCAAATGTTGTTGGAAATGCGTTTTTGATGCATGATTCATGAGTTGTTCCTAAATTGGAATATTACAGTGGTATCAAAGCATGGTCTCTGGCTCAGCCTGTGAGATATAGCTATCAAAGGAAGGAGAGATGTACATAAGCTAGAAAAATTTAGTATGTGAAGGAAGAAAGGAATATAAGCTTACAAAGCTTCTTCCAAAATCTATGCAGAGCTTTCAAGGAGAGCTGAAGAAGATGAGATTGGAGATGGGATCTCCAAGGGAGGTTGAATATAGAGCTAAATATAGATTTTCACATGGTGAGTGTGAGCATTCAGTTGCACTCCATGATGCACAACGCAGTCAAGTGCCCAGAGCTATCTTGAGATGGATGGGAGGAGGAAAAATTCCTAGGAGGAGAACTCTTAGTGATTTTTTGCAAGAGTATGAATCTCAAACTGAGAGGTTTAGAGATCATATTGATTTCCAGGAGTTTTGAAAGATCCAGGTGGAGAAGAGCAAGCACCCAGATGCAGATATTTTTCATCTATCTACTTTTTCTGAATCACCTACATGTTCAGCTGGAGCTTGGGTGAAGGAGCTAGACTCCTATTTGCAGTTGCACCATATTTCCAGAGATGAAGGCATCAGAGTTGCAGCGCTGCATTTCAGAGGTAAGGCTCATGCATGTTGGATTTTTGAATCTTATTCCTTAAATAATGCCAACACTTTCTCTTATGCAAGATTCATAAAAACATTGATGGAGAGGTTTGGTGAAAAATTTCCTAAGGCACATGAGCAAGAAAAACTTGAGAAAAAATAACCCTTGCATGTGATGAAGGAAACTCCACTTTAGAAAACCATGGGAGAAGAAAAAATCTTGCATTACACATTGTCAAAAGAAATACTTCCAGTTCATATTTTTTAACAAGAAGGCATGGGGATCTCCTTTTCACGGGAGGATCCAACTATTGAGATGTTTCCCATACACATTGAGGAAGATGAGGGCAACAGCGCTGTCACATCTAGAGTACATCCAGTAGCTCATGCAGAGGGAGGAGGAGAACATGCCCCAATAGGAGGGATTCTTGTATCTTTGCAAGAAGTTCCCCAGGATCTCATACATAGAGGTCCAAGCACAATTAGTGAGCAGCATGATTGTGTAGCATTGCAGCTGGAAGGAGGAGGAAGGGAGGAAGAGCAGCATCATTTCATGAGAGGCACACACCCTTCTCTATTTTAGAGAGCCAGTGCAAGAAAGAGGAAGACTGATTTTCGCTGTAAGGGCAGGGGCAAGGTTGCCCAACCACATGAGCAGTCTTCTCTAAACATTGATGTCTCACTACATGGAGGCATCCCACCTGGGAGGTCATCTGATCTAGAGTTGATGAAAGACATCTTGTCTTTGGATTCACCACTCTTGGATTTTGGAGAGGTGAAGAGTTTGGAGGAAGACTTTGGCATGGGGGATGTCCAAGTAGCAGGCAGCAAAATGAGGAAGCTTCAGATGCCAGATCACCAGCGTTGTCTCTTAGGAGGATTGATCCTTATTAGAGATCTCATCTCTTGGTATAGTACTCCAAGGATCTTGGTGCATGCATGATTCTTGATGATCCTGATGGAGATGATAGATATCGGGTGGATGATATGGTCATCTATTCTTATGATAGAGTCTTCTTGAATAGAGCTTCTAAGGTCAAGGAGGAGCTATTGCATGTAGCACATGAGGACTTATTTTCCATGCATTTTGATGCATATATTGCCTTGGCAGAGGAGTTCATTTGGGACGGCATTCAGCATGACATACTTCAGCATATGGAGAGATGCAGAGCCCGGATGATGATATATAGGATGTCACAGCCACCTTCCTACTGATTGGGAGTGAGGGAGAATTTCTAGTTGAGCCATTTCAGCTCAAGATCTCAAGTACATGATGGAGGAGGTATCATTTCATATATTTTTTTGTACTTCTTTTCCTTGGTTGAGCAGCATGATGTAACAATAAGAATTATATCTTCTTGCATATTGTATGATGATGATGTACTTGCAGCTACTTGTAGCATTCATTTTGGCTACCCTTTTGATGGTTTGTGGGGGAAGCCACATGTTTCTTTTTGTGCACCATTGACACCATCTTGTAACTTCATGTTTTCATCTTATGAGATGACTGTGGCAGAAAAAAAAGTGGCTGGTAAAGAACCTGTTATTTCTTATTTTGATGCAGGCCAAGGATGCACTCCGCTGGTTCCATGAGAGGGACCATGATTCACTCTCTGATTGTCATTTGGCAACTTGTTTTTATTGTTTCTTGCTTCCATGTGTTGCTGATGTGTTTTTTCTCAAGCGAAGCTTTGTATGGAGAGAGAAACCAATTGGATGGCATGGCACCCATATGATAGAGCAACAGAAGACTTGTTGGTATGGGGCATCATACAAGTTGACCATCATGATCTCACTTCATGACTTGCATGAGGGAGAGATGAGGAAGATGCAAAAGTTTTTGTTGCTGTGGTTTCACTTGGGAGAGTTTGGGCAGAAACTTTCCCATACTTTCCATGATATTTCCAAAGAGAAGGGAGGCACATTCATGGTGAAATGAGGCTACCCTTCATCATTGGAGGATTATGAGAGGCTTCAATTTCGGAAGAAGATCTTCTCACATAGCATCATGATGGTGGATGGCTTTGGCATATGGAATGTCAAAGGAAGAAGACATGGAGTGATAAGAGCCTTGTTACTAAGGCCTACAGCACTGTCACTTGAGAGCATGTTTCTGTTGATAGAGTGTTCCAATGAGAGTATGCACCCTCTCCTCTTGCAGATTTTTATGAGGGAATTCTCATGGGAGGGCTCACTCATGGACCTCACTTTCAGCTCACACATGATGCATGGTAATAAATACATTTATGTACTTATTGATTACTCTATTGAGTACTTGTATTTTCTCACCATATGTAAACAGTGCATTGCTCCCCATGAGAGCAAGATTATTTATGGGTTTCAAGGTCACTTTAGGGAAAAATCTTGTAATATTGGTAACCCATCTCTACATGAATTTGGGCAAGTGTTGTATTGTTTTGATTGTACACAGCTGTTCTATATTGTATCTTACTACTTCATTGTATAAAAGCTAACATGCATAGCTGCAAATTCTTTGAAGAACAACTTGCCACTTGATGCTCTCAATCAGTAGTTGAAATGATTGCGCCGCATCCACCAGAGAGACCATATGTATCATCCAAACTTGCACATAACCTTCAACCCTTTTCTGATTTGGATTCCATGTGGTGATGATGTGCCATTCATCTTAAATGGAATGGTTTGGGTTGGCATGTCTCATGATTTTGGAGGAAGAGTCATTGGAGGCTCAATATTCTTCTTGCAATTGGAGGGAAATCATGTTTCAGCCCAAGATCAGCATGCCCTCTACACTTATCATGAGTGAAGAGGAGGGCAGTGTGGGATAGGCCCTTTTTCCTATCATTTACATTTATTCATCCCACCTACATTTCAGGAGCACAAGATGGAGGAGACTTTCATGAGTTACCATGTTGGAGGGTGACTCACTTCATTTGGATGATAGCATGGGTGAGGGAGGCACTCATTCACCATGATGATAATCGCTCATACTTGTGGAGGCCATGAGATATCAATCAGGTTTCCATTCACACTTTCCACCTTTGATTGATGCAGACACTTTGGTTTTGCACAGTTGGGAGGAAGCAGTGGATGACAGTTTATTCGCAGATTCTCTTGATGCAGTGATGGAGGCTATTGATGGGAGGCCACATGAGGAAGAGAGGAGAAATTTTTTTCTCCTTATGCATTTTCTTGAGGACAAGCAAATATTTTGGAGGGAAGAACTGTAATGTTCCAAAATTTTAGCCTCAAAGCTAAATGGAACATTAGAGTTAGCAGCAGCTCTAGCTGGTGAATAAATGGGAAGAAAAGCCCATAAGTATCCTAAGGATGATAAAAACACTCCAAGTGTTAAAGGATAAACTCTTTCTAGCTTAATAAAACACCTCCATGTGAGAACAGGGTTAAAATCAAGCTGCTTTGACTAAGTCAACAATGCAGTTTTAGTGGAAGAGGAATCCAAGGAGGAATAACGCAATTTTGGAGGGAGATGTATCTTGGGATAGATATGACCTAATTGAGTGGGGACAGGGGCAAGAAAACTCATGTCTTATATAAGGAAGAGGATGGAAGAATTATTCTTCATGTCTTAGATTATTATTCTTGTCTGCCAAGACTTGTTGCTGCTTTGCTTCTTAGTAGAGTTGCAGTGTTGTTTAGCACTAGGTGTTGCTGAGCAGGAATCCCACCTCTTTCCTTTGGGGAGCCTCATTGGGAGAGTTTTCATTCATCATTCCACATCAGCTTTTTAGGCCAAGCTTCATCCATCTTCATCGGCATAGTTCTTGCCAAATATTGTGTAGTGTTGCTGGGTGCAGGAGTGGAAGGGATTGGAATCTCGGCTTCTGAGCTAGTTTCTCATTAGAGGGAGGTTTCCTTCACTTGAGAGACCTGTTTGGAGATATATAGAGATTATTTCAGATATTTGATATCATACCACACATTTCCCATACATTTCCAGTGTTTTGTCTGCTAGGGAATGTGTTATTTTGGAGGCAGTGCTAAATGCATGGTTTGGTGACTCCATTGCTGAGTTTCCTTGTGATTGAGAGGTTCATCCTTTCATGGGAGGAAGCCCTTGAGGGATCGAAATTAGATCAGAAATATTTATAGCCTTGTCCACTTATGTTCTTTAGTGTTGCATTGGTGATTCAGTAAATTACTTATCACATTTTGTATGCAGAGTGTTTGACAAGAAACCCTTGCCGGTTTCTTTGTATTTTGTATAAGGAGACTAGATCTCTGTTCTTCAACATTATTTATCAACACATGAATAGATATATTGTTCTCCTATTATTTTATTTGTACATCCTCTCTTAGACTACGCATTCCTTTAAGCAGCAACTCTGGTATTTTGCAGTCTTGGGGTTTTAGCACTTTTTTGCAATCCTAGGTGTGGCAGATCTGTTTAACCCACGTAGTTTGCTTTGTTTCAGCTATAATATTGGATTTATATTGTATATTGATGTATTTATGGGATAAAAGGGTCAATTTTAGTGTTTTATTGCAATTTTTTCTGAAAAATCGTTTTTGATGCATGATTCATGAGCTGTTCCTAAATTGGAATATTACACTACATTTCATGACATCAAAAAATAAGCAGAAGGTAGAGATCTAAAATGGCAGAGGGATTAATTTTTTCCACAATTCTCTTTAGATCTATGCAGGATCTCTCCAAGGAGGTCAAAGAAATGAGAAGGGAGAGGCAAAAATAAACCTCAAGAAGGTTTCAGAATGAGGAAGGTCTAAGAACTTCCTATCAGCAACATAAACAACCGACAATGCAGATAGATCCACAACACTCTACTATGTCCACTTCCTTTGAAAAAGGATATGAATGGCATGGGTATGGAGGATACTTGGAGCATGAGAATCTAAGTAATTATCTTGCAGAGTACAATCTAAATCTAGATCATTCAAGGAGAATCTGACTCGCCAACAATTTTTCCAGATCAAAGAAAACTGGAGACCCTGCAGCAGCAATAGAAGAAAAGGGCACATACAGAATATAATCTTCTTTCCTACATTTTATGGGCCATCCACAAGCACAAAAAAATCTTGGATGAAGGAGTTAGATGATTTCTTCCAGCTACACCCAGTAGCAGAAAGAGAGGCTATTGAGATTGCAACGCTTCACCTTGAGGGTGAAGAAAAGGATTGGTGGTTCAGCCATATGAAACTGCATGCAAAAGTGACTGCTTATGTAGACTTCACTCAAAGGTTGGTAAATAATTTTGATAAAATAAAACCAGAGACACTTTCCATAGATACATTTCCCGACATTTATGAGAAAGTATATGAGGAGAAAAGGGAATATGTCAGCACTAATACTTCAGAAGAAGAGCAACTACCACCACCACCAGCTCCAATAGAAGTACTTGCATCAGTGGGAGGAGGACTCGCATCTTTGAAAGATGATCCTGAGCCTTTGAAATTGAGAGTACCATGCATGATTCAGGAGGTGCATGAGGAGGAGGAAGCAGATACCAACATTGGTGCAGTAGTATAGGAGCAGCCATCACCATCACTAGCAGTTGGAGAATCAATTGCACTGGTTGGAGGAAATATTTTAGCTTTTCAAGATGCTCCCAAGTATCAGCTTATCCAAGGTTTTCAAACATTTCCATTCCATATCATTTCAGCACCTCAACTTGAGATTTTGTGGGGTCATGCCATCAAGGTAATTGCATGACCAAGGGTTAGAGAACTTTGTTGATTTGGAGCAACAGACTATCACTGCAGAGAGGACCATTGACTTGTTCAAGGAGGAGATGTATAGATATCTCAGTTTTACATTGTTGAGCTGCACACAACACTTTGCGTTGGAATGTGGAATTTCGGAGGATAGGATGAGCATAGTCCTACTCAGTGCAATGTAGAACTATGAGTTCAACATTGTCTATGGAGAAAGCCATGAGACAGAAAATGCACCATCATGGAGATCAGCAACACTGTCACTAGGGAGAAGTGATGATTTTGGGGCCCAATTATTCTTGGACCATTCCGATCACCGCTTCACTTATGAATAATTGGATGGGTAGATGGTAGATGATAGACATCCTTTGATGGACGACATATTCCATTATAATGGTAGAGCCTTCTTGATGAGAATCTCATAGCTCAAAGGGAATATTCTACATACAACATATTCAGAACCTCATAGGTTCTATTGGAATATCAGTGAGAGGTTCTCATGGACATAACTCAAGGAGGATGCACTTCAACATATCATGGATTGCAACGACTGTCATCAGAATGGGGAGGATGGTATTCTCCATTGGTTGGATACCAAGCTGGAGCATGATAGGAGTCATCACCCACAGTTGGATGGATAGGTGAGGATGATGAGAAAGTGGTTGAAAGGCTACCTGCAAATCTATGACATGGGGCAAAAAGAAGGATGGTGGCGCTGGTTTCTCTTGGGTGAGTATGGTTACCACCCAACATTTCATATTTTTATTATCCATGCCTCGCATAGTACCGGTGTGATGCAGTAGCAGGAGGCATGGTTGTGCTGGTTACTGTTGAGAGATTTTTTCCATCACATGACATATCCTATGTCAATGGGGATATTATTGTTTGGTACATTGCATGGCACTCAAATGATGTGGTAGCAGGGAGCTTGGTTATGTTGGTCTGACGTGACATTATACATGTCAATTAGTATATTATTGTTTCATGATTAGCATTATAATTATGTGAGGTGGCAGCAAGAGTCATTGCTTCTTTGGTTACTCTTGGGAGAATATGGGCTAACATTCTCACAGACCTTGCATGATGATGATGGAGGATGGAAATAGGAGGTCTTACTGCATTGGCTTTTATTGGGAGAGTATGGCCACCATACTTGGTATGATGATGGGGTGGTATGGTGGCAAGATTCATTGTTGCGGTGGCTTCTCTTGAGAGATTATGGCTAACATACTTGGTATGATGATGGTGTGACATGGCAGCAAGGGGAATTGTTGCGGTGGTAGCTATTGAGGGAATATGGTCCAACATTTTACATGTCAACCCATATGTCTCTATTTCCTATTTTTCATAGTGTTGATATGATGCTTGGAGAAATAAAGGCCAACAGGGCCAAGGATTGGAGCATGGAGAGACATAATCTACTCCACGTAGCATGGGATGGAGAGATAGTTTATGGGTTGGGACTTTCCACTTGGGAAAGGAACCACTACACTTCATATATTTCATTCAGAGAAGAGGCTCTTCGACAGTAAATGGTTTCCAATTGGGTATTCATTGATGAGGAGAGGCATCTAAATTCACAGTTGGGGGCCATTTTAGACATTCTAGAGAGGCATATATGGAGATGGGAATTCATAGCACATTGGAGCAGATCGGGATACCTTCCATATGAGGATGCCACTTGGGAGGGAGATGGATTTCTGCAGCATCTAATTTTGTAATTGCTTGAGGACAAGCAACATTTTGGCGGGGAGGACTATAATATTCCAAATTTTACATCAGTTAATTGGAATATTAGAGTTCTTAATTTTCTAATTATTTAAGTAAATAAAAGGGTGGAGGGACCCATAAATGCCATAGATGAATAAAATCCACTTATGTTGTGTGAATGTGGGTTAGTTAGATAGTGGATCAACATTATGGAGTAGTGGAGCAGCTTATTAATGAAGGAAGAGTGGAGATCATATATCAATAATGAGGAAGATGATGGCGATAGTGGAGGAATAAAAGTAATATCATAGAGCAATAATGATGCAGTGATGGAGGAAGTGATGCACTAAATGAACACATGATGGAGGGGGTGGAGATTAAATGTTGAGATGATGGAGATCATGGAGAGACAACGCAGTCTTCATGGAGGCTAGTGGCCACATGTGCAATGCAGTAATGAGGTGGACCAATGCTAGGGGAGGCTCACTAAAGCATAAAAGGAAGGTGAGGGCAGCCATAGAGGACATTCTATATTTTGATATTGTATTTTCATTTGACATTCTTTGCATGATTTAGCTATTTAGCTAAGTTTGCAGTGTTGTTTAGCACACGGGTGTCTCCGAACGAATATCCCACCCTTATCGACAAGGGACTTTGAGTTCCTTCTCTGGAAATGTTTCTTTGAGAAACCATTCATCATTCGGAATTGGTGCCACATTCAGCCCCTCTCTACAGCACATACAAATTCAGGAATTACATATTCCTACCTTAGGGTTTAAGAGGAGGAAGGTAGTTCTTCGAATTTCAACTAGGAAACCGGTGGAGGGATCATCCTCTCACATTGTGCATCCATTTCAGTCTTCCAGGAGCAGAATTGCTACATCATGGATCAGGCCATCATTCTACACCTCCTTGTAGCAACAGTTCTTGCAAGAATTACAGATTCCAACACTGTAGATCTAGTGGAGGAAGGAAGTTCCAAATATTTCAGCTTGGAATCCTATGATGGATCATCCCCTCAATTTGGTGAGATTATTTCCATCAGGTCTGAATCTCAAGCTGTCACTTGTAATGAGACCATCTGTATCCCTCTAATGGCTGTATTCCATTTCCAGCAGGTGTTGTTAGAAGCGTCTTGAAGAAGGAAGGAAGGCTGATCTCGACATGGCTTGAGCATCGAGAAGAAGAGACCAACCCTTCATGCATTGAGTTGATTGTGTATTATTGCCATCCTTTATCTTCAGAGTTCATGCCGCGATATTCTTTGGCAGTTGTATTGCAGTACAGGAGGTGATTTAGAGTGACTTAAATGAAATCCTTTTTGGTTTATTCTCTGGATCTTATTTGTGAAGTCAAGGATCTCAAATCCAAGAATTTTAGGAAAGCTCAGAACTTTTAGCACTATAATTGTTATACCATGTGTGGTGTGTTTTTAATATTTTAATACTTGAGAGATAGTTTCCTTCGAAAACTTATCATCTTTTGAGAAGTTTTATATCTATTGTACCTTTGAGTTCAATCTTCTTTCTTTATTCACTATTAATCCTAAAGTCCTCTTCATTTACCAGCACTTAAAAACCCCATTTTCCCATCATTTTATTTCATTTTCTGCTGTTACTTCACAAATCCCTACTTAGCCTTCATTTAATCTTCAAAATCACTCTAACCCTATTTTTAGCCTATTATCTTCCTCTGGTTTGGCTTTAAAATCCTATCTTTAGCCTATCGAAACTTTGTTTTGGCCTTAAAAATCACTATTTTTGGGCCTTAATCAGTCTTTTTGCACTATAACGTACTTAAGCCCCCAAGGGCTTATGTCCTTTAGCCCCTTCCTCCATGCATCCTTAGCCCCACAATCGGGCGCTTAAAACACAAAGCCTCTGAGCAAAAAACCCTTTTCCCCTTCTATTTTTCTATTTTCCGACATTTTGGTCCAAGTGAATCTGTACTATTGATCTCTGCAAATCAACGGCCATCGGGCCCCATCCTTTTGCCCGATCACCTTCCCTTCCTTTCTTCTCCTTTCAACATAACCCGCCCCATCTTTGAATCTTATTCGTTCATTCTTAAAATCTGACGATCAGGATGTAACGTGATGACCCAGACACCCGTCCACTACGCGACAAAATCATTAGGTCACCATGGACCTCGCATACATTTTTACCCCGCAGCTTTCCCTCCATCGCGTTTTATCTGCGCCGTTCGATCTATCGCTGATCATCCGAGAGACCATAATCAATCTCACGTAATTTTTGGCCTCCCTTCCCAGTGCGCTACTTCCGCGCGATATGGGCGGTTTTGAAAATCCACGTGTCGAGTGCTCAGTGGAATCGCATTCCAAAATCAAATATCACCTACCCCCCCAAATGTTGCGCGGAAACCATTAATGGTTTTCGGAAACCACTTTTCCTCAAATTCGCGCCATATTTTAAGTTTAAACCCTGTTTCTGTGTTTTACCATAGAAACCCATCCTCCACTGTAAATTTCTCCATCCTCACGGCTCGGAAATATTTCCAAGAACCTCCCAAAGAAGTTTAAACCAATAAATCGCAGGGTTTTATAATAAGTTTTCGTGTTTTGCAGGGTTTGATGGTGTTGTTCTGTATACTTCCACGGTCATATTCAAGTGACTAATAAAGATCAGAATGACGATTCTGAGGCTTATTCAACAAGGAAATGGGACTTGGTTTCAACATCAAGAAAATCGTGGATCATGGTCGAGGTTTATGAAGCCCTCATTGAGAAAACCTCTGCACTTTGCCAAAGCGGCAAAACACGGTCAATGCATGTCGATTAGTGAAAGAGTATGAAAATACCCAAAAATAAATATTAGAGCATAATTGAAGGATTAAAAATGTTAATAAAAGTTCAAAGGGATTAAGGCACAAACTCAGGAATTAAAGGCCTAATCCACAAATGAAGTAGATGATCACAGTCAGCAGCTCGAGGATAATTAAAGATAAAGTCTCAAAGCCTGAAACAGGCATAAACACAGTATTAAAAGTAAATCATTGTTTAAAAATTGAAAGAAGACAAAAACAACGAAGGACACCTCATAAACATCATAGGGGCTAATTGAATCCCCAGCTACCAAAATCGCCACCTGCAGCCTTTCTGCCTCAAAGGAATGCCCAGATCAAATCTCAGTCCAAAACATTAAGACTAAAGACAGCTAACAGTTATTACAAACAAAGGAAGATATTTTAAACTGTCAGTAAAGTTATTGTAAAGATAAGAAAGTGCCTTAAAGACAGTATTTTTACCCACTAAGCCTAAAAAGCAAAAATAGAGTAAATAACACTGAGTTATAATTGAATGCTTTTCTGCCTTATGCCTTGCATGGTTTTCAAGGCTAGGAGTTGCATTTAGTATAGAATTAATTACATTTCAACCCTAGGAACTCTTCCACCTCTTCATTTTCTTATAAAATATCCTTGAGGAGCACATTGTAAAGGGTTGGTTGGTCACTAGTTGTAACACTGAAACTCTTTGAAATAATACATAGTCTGTCTGAAGTTGAAGAAGAAATTGAAGTCTTGGAAGCTAGATTATGTTTTGACATGCTTGTTCTTGAGAAGGCTCTATCATTGGATCCCTGAGCTTGGATATTGGTGATGTATTCTAAACTGTCTACTTTTTTTCTTATTTTCATTATGTTTCATAAAATTCTTACTACAGTAGGATGAAAAATTTAGGCTAAGAAATGACTCCTGGAAGCACCTTAGACCTATTTATCCTTCACTGTTTTATGTTTTTTTTCTGCTAAGGCATTTTAGAGTCTTTAATCATTCTCTTGAACCCTTATGCTTGTTTATTTCTCAAATAGTTCAAATAGTTGGTTCCAGCATGATTTATGGTTTTCCCTGCTTGTCTGCTGCCACTTGAAAACTGTTTTTGAAGTCTCCCTTTGAAGTACCATTGTTTACAGTTAGCCAATGAGGTCTGTTTTGATCATACCCTTTGTCCCTGCTTGAACAATTGTTTTAAAGGTCTTTATAGTTGTGATCATAGATGTGTTAGGTGTTCCCTCTTCTATGATTGCAATTATCAGTGAATCTTTCATGTTTTCTAACTCCTTTGAAATAAAATCTTTGAGGAAATAGGATGTGCTCCCGAATCTTAGATTTCATTTTAAAAGTTGTCTTAAAGTCATCATTTGCTTAAAGTTTGGTTTGTAGAATTCATGGTTAGCCCTGTCTATCAAATACCTCTTTATGTTCAAGTTATGTTTTTAAGTTCCCTTTGTTGAGAATTCAAACTCTCTTTTCAAATCATTGATGTCTATCCCATTCACAAAAACTAAAGGATCCTGTGGCCAAGTTAGATTTGCCCTTTGATATCCCATATCCATTTATGAGCTTGTTATTACTTCTTCTTGACTCCATTGCCCAATGAACCTGACACTTTTTATTTCTATCTATACTACCTAGACCTTTCATGTTCTGTTATACCAATTCAACCAAACAAACACCTACACTTAATAACTAGTCTAAAATCAATACTTAAAAGCAAACAAGATATAACTTTGCAAACAAATAATTTGAGAGATCCCTCTTTGAGAACAGCAGGACTAGATCCTGGAACTGTAAAGATTGGTTCTAATGTTGTCTTGTCTTTTCGTTAGCCAATCTATCGAAACTCATGAACCCCAACATAATGGCGATTACGGTGGGACATATTGAGTATATAGTTGCTTGAATACCTCTTAAAACTCTTTAGGCCCTTAATTTGACAAAGAATACCCTGGGAATTGTTATCCCACCTCATCACCAATATAATGGTGATCACGATGGGACCTATTGAATCTATGATAGCCTAGCAAACTATTATAACTCTTTAGTCCTACAAATCTCTAAGAAAATCAGTCAGTAAGCCATAAAGTAGACTTTGTTTGTTTGAACACCTTAGCTAAGTGTTAAAATCAGACATAGGACATTATCATAACCATATAAATATATAAAACCCAATAAAATTTCATATTGGCTTCGTAATAAACATGGTGGTGGAACCATAAAACATTTTACCTTCACAAAAGCTAAAAAGTCTCCACCTGGTGACTCCATTGGCCCTAGTAGGCTTATTACTCATCTAGGTCTCCAGATCTCTTTAGGACTGTGTTAACCAGCCTTGAGGAAGTTTAGAAGCCTAGACCCATACTAGAATAGACATTGTGAGAGGCAAAATTTTCAAAACAATCCCTAAAAAAAAAACTTCAGCCTCTCTCATTTTTGAAAAAACAGTCTGGCTTCACATAGGATCAACACTAGATCTCATCCAGACCCTAATTCTCCTACAGTATTTGACAATCCAGAGAATATTTTGTGGCAAACTTCTAATTCTGGAAAATCAGATGCTGATAGGAGCCTCTTAAGAACAAAATCTGTCCTTGAAAACCTTGTTGTCTTAGAGGATTTACACTTTGACTTACATCATACAAAGAACATATTCTGAACTAGGTCTCAAAGTGATTTAAACCAAGCTGATTTTGAAACTGCAGGTTTGCAAAAGAGCTTTAGTAGAGAAGCCTCACCTTCTACTCCTCCTGATTCCCAGCTTCTTCACAGCTTTAGCCTCTTTTGTAACAAATCTGCTCAAAACCAGTTTGCTGGCCCAAGTGTTTCTTCCACTCCAATCCATACCACCATTGTCCAAAACATTGCATTCCAGCCCACTTTCCCTCTTGTCAATCCACCCCTTGTAAATCCACCTTTCCTTCCAGCCATGGCAGCATGGTATGCTCCACTAGTGTTACCACAAACCATGGTTCCCTTACCAAATGATTACCAATCCAAAATTCCTCATTTCACTGGAAATGAACCTACTACTGCCCAAAAACACGTAGATAAAATGAATGATGCCTTTGATTACATGGAGATAGAAGAAGAGAGTATTAAAATGAGAATTTTTGCTCAAAGTTTAGGAGGAGAAGTCAAGAAATGGTTTAAAAACTTAGCTCCTCACAGCATAAATGATCTTCCTTCTCTATATCAAACATTCATAAACAAATGGGAAATCAGAAAAAACCCCCTCCAAATCCTTTCAGACTATACTAACCTCAAAATAAATATTGGGGAAAGTGTCCATGATTACTGCACTAGATTCAATAGTGTGTATAATGCACTTCCTCCAGACATGAAACCTCCACTAGGCTTAGCCTTGGCTAAATTCCCAGAAGGCTTTGACCCAGAAATGGCCTATCAGTTAAGAGAAAGAGACCCCTCAACTTTAGAAGATATGTAGATGGGAGCCATGAGTGTGGAGGCAAATCTGATTGAAAAAAGAGCTAGGTTGAGGGCAAAGAAAAGAGTTACATACAGGGATGATACAATGCCATCAACCTCAGTACCATATACTAAAATTAATAACTTAGTAAAGGTAATGGAGAGGATGCTTGAAAAGATAAATCTAATTGATAAAGTGCCTCCTAGAGAAAACCAAAACAGAAATAGAAACCAAAATCTGAGAAGAGACCTTAATCAAGATAGGCAGAGAGACAATGACCAACAAATTAGACCTCCCTTCCAACAAAACTATGTAGATCAAGAGGAAGAAAGGGAGATTGAAAGGTTGGAAGAAAATAATGTAAACTTTATTGGATCAGACAATGGGGATGATGTTTACCTCACTGAAGAAGAACAAGGTTTCTTCTCCCCAGAACAAAATGAAGATACGTATGAGGATTTTGATGATTATAGATTGGGGTTTGAAAATGCAATCATGGAGGTGCACAAACAATATGATCTTAGGAGTAGAGGGAACATAGATAATTCAAATGACAAAAACACTAGCACTAATGTTAGGAAAAATGCAGAAAATTAGCCTAAGAAAATAGCAGAGAAACCCAACATTTTGGCTAAGAAAACAGATTTAAACAAAGAGAAAAGCAGCCAGCCAAATGTTGAACAAAGCAGCCCTAGCACTTCAGCTAGTGGCCCTAAGAAAATTGTCCCAAATAGTAGTCCAAACAAAGTTTAGCAAATCAGAATTGCTAAAAGGAATTCAATTGAAAAAACCGATGTAAATATGACAAAATCAATAGTTCCTTTCAGCCTTGAGAGAGAGATTGCAAAGATAAAAATTACCATACCTCTAGCTGAACTAGTAACCCAAGAAGTGTACAAAAACCAAGTTTTGAAAGATTTGAACTCAGGAAGTGACACTGATACGTTAAACTTGACAGATGACAAACCTGAGTTGTTGTTTGGTCCAGAAGTTGAAGGAAAATACCAAGAAGGAGCTGTCCCTCCCTTCTATGTCAGTTTGAATATACATGATAGGATATTACACAATGCCATGTTAGACTCTAGAGCTTCACATAATCTTATGCCCAAAGTAGTAATGGAAAGCTTAGGCTTAGAAATTACTAAACCATACAAGGATCTGTATTCCTTTGATTCAAGCAGAGTCAAATGCTTGGGTTTAATCAAATATTTATGTGTAAACTTATCTCAGATCCCTGCTAAGAGTCTAGTAATGGACATAGTGGTAGCTGAAATTCCCCCAAAATATGGCATGCTTTTATCAAGATCATGGGGAGCCAAAATTTAGGGGAGCCTTCAAATGGACATTTCCTCTGCCACCATCCCAGTATTTAACCAAAACAAAATATTATACAGGGAATCCCACATGAAATACATGGTGAGCAACATAGATAAACCAAACAAATCTCCAATATATTCCATTCAGTCAAGTTTAGATTCCTTTATCTTGTACAATGAAGATGAAATAACTCAACAAGAAAATGAAAATAAAGAAGAGATCAGTTCACCAAAACAATCTAAGCTACGACCAACTCAGATACAAAACAGTAGTAATCAGCAGCAACAAGAAAATAAAGATGAGACAGAAATACTTTGGATAATAAGCTTTGATGGGTCTTATAATAAAACAAGTGCAGGGGTAGGTGTTTGTATTCACAATACAAATCAGGGTTATTCATATAAATTAGAATTTCCATGCACCAATAACATTGCTGAATAAGAAGCCCTGCTCCTTGGCTTGCAGTTGCTCAAACAACTAGAATCCCAGAAAATATCAGTCCTAGGAGATTCTGAACTCATAATTAGACAAATCAAAGCAGAACATTCAGCTAAAAACCAAAGACTTAGAGAATATTGAAATGTTGCCCTTGATTTATTAAAGACCTTTGAAAGATATGAACTCATTTTCATTCCAAGGGCACAAAATCATCTAGCAAATGAACTTGCCTTCAATGCTAGCAATTTCCAAGTACCTCAGATAAATGAACATCTTAACATAAAGGTCAAAAACAGGCCTGCAGTGCCTAACAATGAGGACCACTGGCAAGTGTTTGACATTGACAAACACATAGAAGATTTCCTAAATTAGAAAATGATTTTGCCATACCAGCATTAGAAACCAGCCATGAAGAAAATTGTTTGGATAATGAACAAATCCCAGAAACAGAAATGACCTATTCTGCTGATATAAATTATTGTGAGAATATTTTTTAAGCAGAATTTTTTGACAACGTAGACCAAAAATACTTGGAATTTTTACAATGCAAGAATGATACAATTCCAAGAGGTCTCACACCTTTAGAACACCTTTTTTACTTTAATGATGTAGCCAAAGAACCAAGAATGGAGCCTATGGAAACAGATGTAGAAGAAAATAACATAGGCAGCCTAGTAGAAACCAAGATGATCAAACTATCTAGCACACTCCCAGCTCATATAAAACTTCAATACATAGAGCTGTTTAAACAATTTAGAGATGTGTTTTCTTGGGGATACAAAGATCTGAGATCTTATGACACTAGCATCATTCAACACAAAATTATTCTTAAGGAAAATCGGAAACCTTTCAAACAAAAACTAAGCAGAATAAACCCTGTTTTATTACTTTTAGTCAATAAAGAAATTGAAAAAATGTATGATGTTGGGATTATAGTACCCCTTATATATTCAGAATGGGTGTCAAAACTAGTTTCTGTTAGGAAGAAGACAGGGGAAATCAGGCTCTGCATTGACTTTAGAAATCTAAAGAGAGCCTCCCTGAAAGACAACTATCCCTTGCCCAAGATGGACCATATACTTCAAAGGGTAGTCGGATCAAAAAGAATATCACTGTTGAATGGGTTATCAGGTTACAATCAGGTGTTAGTGCTCCCAAGTGATCAACACAAAACTGCTTTTACTACACCTTGGGGCACCTTTATGTATGTCAAAATTCCATTTGGTTTGATGAATGCAGGGGCCACCTTCCAAAGGGCCATGGACATAGCCTTCTCAGAAGATATTGGCTATTTTATAATCATTTACCTTGATGACATTACTATTTTCTCTAAAAATGATGAAGAACATTTGATTCATTTAAGAAATTTTTTTGAGAAATGTAGAAAATTTGGCTTATATTTGAACCCCAAAAAGACACTCTTTGCTCTCCAAGAAGGTAAAATTCTTGGTCACATAACTTTAGAAGAGGGAATCAAAGTAGACCCTAAAAGGATTGATGGCATATTGAAAATCAGCCATCCAAGAAGCCTCAAAGAATTACAATCTTTCATTGGAAAGATTAATTTTTTGAGGAGTTTTATCCCAAACCTTGTTGAGCTATTAAGAAACATAACAAACATGCTTAAGAAAGATGTAGGTGTGAAATGGACTACACAAGCTAAAAAATCATTTGAACTGGTTAAACAAGCTCTCACTCAAACACCAGTCTTGATTAGTCCAGATTTCACCAAAGACTTTTATATATTTTCTTTTGCATCAGAACATACAATAGCTGCAGTATTACTTCAAAAGAATGATTTGGGGCAAGAAAAACCAATATCCTTTTTTAGTAGGGCCTTAAGAGATGCTCCTCTCAAATATAACATCATGGAGAAGCAAGCCTTATCATTAGTGAAAGCATTAAAAGACTTTAGAGTCTATATTTTACACTCTCACATAATTGATTTTGTTCCACATATTGTTGTCAAGGATATTCTAAGTCAAGACCCTGATGGTAAAAGGGGAAAATGGATTGCTACTATTCTTGAATATGACATAGAAATCAGACCCACCAAACTAATTAAAGGGCAGGGATTAGCAAAACTCATGGCTGAGTTAAACTTCCAAGCACTAGATATGAATATGGTAGATGTGTTAGAAGAAATGGAAGAATTCACTGCTCCTTTCATTGAAGAAACGCTTTTGAATTCTCCTTGGTATGCTGACATCATTTATGTGCTTTTATATCTAAATGCCCCTCCTTCTTTGTATAAAACTAAAGCTAGATTTTTGAAATAGAAGGCTTTGAATTATTGTATATTAGATGGGGGTATTATATTGGAAAAATGCTATTGGAATTTTTCTTAAATGTTTAATTGAGGATGATGCAGGAAAAATCAGGCATGAGTTGCATGAAGGAGAATGTGGAAGACACCTCTACTGGAAGACCACAGTAAAAAAAATCCTCAGATCTAGTTACTATTGGCCCACCCTTTTCCCAGACACTCAAAAGTTAGTCATGTCTTGCCATAAGTGTCAAATTTTTTATGGAAAAATAAAGCTCCTTCCCTTACCCTTAAATCCCATCAGTGTTGAGACACCCTTTCAACAATGGGGCTTGGACTTCATTGGGCAAATTCACCCATATTCATCAGCCCAGCATAAGTGGATCCTCACTGCCACTGATTATTTTACCAAGTGGATAGAAGCCATACCATCTAGGAATGCTACTGACTCTGTCATTATCAAGTTCCTTGAAACAAACATCCTATCCATATTTGGTTGTCCTAGAAAAATCATCACAGATAATGCTGATGCCTTCAAGTCTAAAAGAATGGTTGATTTCTGTTACAAATACCACATCACCTTGGGCCACTCTACTTCCTACTATCCCCAAGGAAATGGATTAGCTGAATCCTCCAACAAGAGCCTCATCAATATCATCAAAAAGCTGTTGGAGCAGAATCAGAAGTCATGGAACAGTAAGTTGGTTCATGCCTTATGGGCTGATAGATTAACTACTAAGAAGTCAATAAACATGTCCCCCTATCAGCTGGTCTATGGCATGGATGCAGTCTTCCCAACCTCATTGGGAGTTCCAGTCATGAAACTCCTCCAAGAAGTGAAAACTGAAGAGAATTATATGCAGAGAAGAATCAACCAAACAATTCATTTACAGCAGTCCAAAGAAGAATTTTATGAAAGAACACAACTAGTCCAAGAAAATATCAACAAACTATTTGATAAAAGAACTAAGGAAAATAATTTCCAAGATGGAAATGTGGTTCTAAAATGGGATTCAAGAAGGGAAGAGAAGGTAAAACATGGCAATTTTGAGAACCTGTGGAAAGGACCCTATATTATTCATGTTGAGAGGGGTCACAATTCTTTCTTCCTGAAATAATTGAATGGAGAAGATCTATATGGAGGTCTTGTGAATGGCAGGATGCTCAAGCATTACTTCTATCAAGAGTCATAAGTTTCAAAGCTTTTTTCTTTCCATTGTAAATATCATTGTTTGAACATTGCATTCAAAGTTAGAAAAACAAAATACAAAAACAATAGAAAGAGAAAAAGAGGGCAGATGGTAAAACAAGAAAGGTACAACCCCATACCAAAAAAAGAGAGACAAAGTCCGAAAGTGTTCCAGCTCAAAATTCCACTCCTAAAAACACACATCTAGTTAGTCATACAGCCTAATCATGACTAATTAGCTTTTCAATTTACTGCTGATAGGTTAGTGAATTAGATTAGCCAAACAGCACAATCTTGGCTTATCAGTAAGGTAGGTTAGGATAGAGGAAACAAAGGTTCAAACAAATTCAATATCTGAACCTATGAATCTCAAAAGAAGAATGGCTCTAAACAGAATAAATATTGAGCCAAATATAGAAAGCAAACTTTTCCAATATGCTCAAAACTTGAACTAGATGAGAGAGAAAACATAGCTCAAACAAATTCAAAACAGAGCTCAAGAAATAATGAAGGATGTTTTAGTTTTCAGATCTCAAGCCTTCACAAATTTTATTTTACTTTTCATAAAGACTATGTGCAGCTTGTTCTTATGCCATAGATCTGCAGCAAGTCAAAATTCTTAATCTTGGCTTGCCTGTTTTTGAATTTCCTGTTTTAGAATTTAGAGAATAAAGGTCTGTCAGATAGTCTAATCCTGACATATAGTAGTTAGGTAGAGAGACTTATGAGTTCAACTGCTTAATCTAAACTCATGGAGGAATAAGATTAGACTTAGATTAGTTTACTATTTTCAAAAGAATAAAATGTTTATGAAGAGAGTTTGCTAGTCCAAATGCACTCTGAAAGAAGAAAAAATGTTAGGATCATTAGGAATGGGTAGGTAGAGATGTTGTTTTAATAGAATTCCATTGTTTCAGATTGTTGCAAAGATTGTCAAATCTAAAGAATGTCAGCTAAAGGAAAAGAAAGTTGATGCCCAATGGAGAAGGCACTGTTTTATTGAAAATCCAGAGATCAATAGCTGAGGTTCTGGACACCTAAAGAACCAGCTGTCCTCCCCAAGTGGAGCCACTGTTAGCCACCTATAAATTCTGTTATACCATGTGGTGGCTAATTTTTTCTTTAAGACTTCAAGAGATAGTTTCCTTTGAAAACTTATCATCTTTTGAAGTTTTTATGATGATTATTACCCTTTGAGTTAATATTCACTACTATTTCACTAGTAATCCTAAAGTACCTACTGTTTACCAAAGAAAACTGCTTAAAACCCCCATTTTCCCATCATTTCAATTCTCCATTTTCACCCTTCTTCCCTTTCACAAATACCTCTATAAACCTTCATTTAACCTTCAAAATCACTCTAACACTCTTTCTAACCTATTATCTTCCTCTGATTTGGCTTTAAAATCCTCTTTTAGCCTATCAGAACTTTGTTTTGGCCTTAAAAATCACTATTTTTGGGCCTAAATCAGTTTATTTGCACTATAAGGTACTTAAGCCCCCGAGGGCTTATGTCCTTTAGCCCCTTCCTCCATGCGTCCTTAGCCCCGCAATCGGGCGCTTAAAACACAAAGCTTCCATGCAAAAAACCCTTTTCTCCTTCTATTTTTCTATTTTCGACATTGTGGTCCAAACATATCTAGACCGCTGATCTCTGTAGATCAACAGCCATTGGGCCCCATCCTTCCGCCCGATCACCGTCCCTTCTTCCCCTTTCAACATAACCCGCCCCATCATTGAATCTTAGCCGTTCATTCTTAAAATCTAACGATCAGGACGTAACGAGATGACCCAAACACCCGTCCACTACGCGAAAAAAGTGTTATGTCACCATCGACCCCGCATAGATTTTTACCCCGTAGCTTGCTCTCCATCGCGTTTTATCTGCGTCGTTCAATCTATCGTCGATCATCCGACGGACCATAATCAATCTCACGTAATTTTTGGCCTCCCTTCCCAATGCGCTACTTCCACGTGATATGGGCGGCTTTCATTTTCCACGTGTCAATCACTGTATGGAATCACGTTCCAAAAGAGAATACCGCCACCCCCCACAAATGTTGCGCGAAAACCATTTCTGGTTTTCCGAAACTGCTTCTTCCCAATTCATGCCATATTTTAAATTTAAACCTGGTTTCTGTGTTTTACCATAGAAATCCGTCCTTCGCTGCAAATTTCTCCATCCTAACGGCTCCAAAACATTTCCATGAACCTTCCAAAGCAGTTTAAACCAATAAATCGTAGAGTTTTATAATAATTTTTTGTGTTTTGCAGGGTTTGATGGTGTTGTTCTATATACTTCCACGGTCATATTCAGGTGACTAATAAAGCTCAGAATGAAGATTCTGAGGCTTATTCAACGAATAACTGGGACTTCAGATTTAACATCTACGTTAAAATAAACTGGATCATGGTCCAGGGTTTAACAGAAACCCTCCATTCAAGAAAACCCTCTGCACACCTACAAAACAACAAGCACAGTCAGCATCGATTAGTGAAAGAGTATCAATGTCAAAAAATAAATATCAGAGCATAATTGAAGGATTAAAAATGTTAATAAAAGTTCAAAGGGATTAAGGAAAAAACTCAGGAATTAAAGGCCTAATCCACAAATGAAACAGATGATCACAGTCAGCAGTTCGAGGATAATTAAAGATAAAGTCGCAAAGCTTGAATCAGGCAGAAACATAGTATTAAAAGTAAATTAGTGTTTAAAAAGTGAAAGAAGACAAAAACAACAAAGGAAACCTCATAACCACATCAAAGGGGCTAATTGATTCCCCAGCTACTATATTGCCACCTTGCAGCTTTTTGCCTCAAAGGAATACCCAGATCGAGTCTCAGCCAGCAACATTGAAGACTAAGGCAGATGACAGTTATTACAAACAAAGGAAGATATGTTAATTTGTCAGTAAATTTATTATAAAAGACAAAAAGAGCCTTAAAGTCAATCTTTTTACCCACTGTTGTGTAGATTAATCCGTCTTGCGGACAAAACCGATCTCTC
>CM076573.1:62783368-62925381 GCA_034641835.2 Pinus albicaulis | reverse complement strand
TTCTTTTCGAATGGAACAGCACTTCTGCACTTTTCATTTTTGTTGTTCCTTTTCCAAAGGAACGACACTTTTGATTTTTGCTGTTCCTTTTCCAAAGGAACGACACTTGCGTTTTTGCTATTCCTTTTCTAAAGGAACGGCACTTTTAGTTTTTGCTGTTCCTTTCTTCAAAGGAACGGCATTTGCATTTTCACACTTTTTTGTGTGTATTTTTGCTTTTTTGTGTGCATTTTTGCTTTTTTGTGTGCATTTTCTTTGTTGTTCCCTACAAGGAACAACACTCTTTTTGAGTGTTTTTGTTGTTCCTTCAAAAGAGCAACACTTTGGGAGTATTTTCGAGAGCAACCCTTCCTTCCTCTTGTGGAATTATTTTTAGTTCATCTCAACCACATTTTACTGATTCCCTTTCATGGCATGAAGTACACTACTTATGAGGACAATAATTATGGATTCTATTGAAGCAAGTTAATATCATTCATGTTATGATCTTTAACAGGACAGCTCCTTGATGATAGATTATTTTCAAAAGGGACACGATTATTTATATACTACTTTACTGCATTGTTTTCTGTTGAACATGATATTGATTGATCATCTTAATACCATGCTGGTTCCACCCTTCCTGGTTATAATCTTCTCTATCTGTAATAAATGAGATTATGGGTATATTTTTTTTTCTATTGACATGTTCAACTTCTTCCACCATCCCTGCTCTTAAGGAGTACTGAGCCTCCCTCTTTTTATCATAAAAATGTGTAATAATAAAAAAAATTTGTTCGTAGATGGAGGATAGGGGGTCTCAGTACGAGCCAGCCTACCATGTTCATAAGGTTGTAAGAAAGTGACATTCCCATTATGGCCACCACACCAGGGTTATGATCCATTGGATAGTCAAATTATCCTTGGAACGGGAGGTCTCATCACGAGCCGGCCTGATCACTTTTGCTACATCCCAGTGAATGGCAGTGTGGTTATCTGGTTACCACGCCAGCACACTGATCTCTTCTGTAGAACAACAATGTAACTCTCTAGTTATAAATTGAGGATTCTGGCTCATATGGGTTAAAAAGCAACTCTGCCGAGGCTATGGACGCCTGCTGGCAGCAGAGGCTCTGCTTATGGTATTGAAGTTATATCTTATCGTCAATTATTACTATAATACCCTTTTCTTATTCTTTCTTTTAATCAGAGAAGTTATTTCCTTAATTTTTTCCCTGTTTTGAACCTTTACGCATGAGAAATTGTTTTCAGATCAATCACATCATTTTTCAGCTAGAATACCGTCAGTAAAGCATCTTTTTGGCATATTGTCGTTCTTTTTCTTTTTCATAACTTATCATCAATCCAAAGCATCCTATCTTTTATTCATAACTATCTTTACACACTCTTCTCTCATTATAACCATAACTCTCGCTGTCCTATCATTGATATGTGTACTTTGCTTTATTTACTGCAATATTGTTCATTCCCTTGCCTTGCTCTCAGCACAACACCTCTCATACGCTTTATGGTCATGGAATTCCGTTTCCAGTTGGAGGGGGAATGTATGCATTGTGGGATAGCATGCGATATGATTACTACACTCTGCCATAACTTGTTGATTTGACAAAAGTTTTTCTGACTGAAAGTTTTGCATGCATCTTATCTATTTCTATTCAAAACTAACACTATGGATTTAAGAACATTGTATGCAAAATAGTGTTTTGTTTACAGGAGAACAACAAGTATGGGCAGAATTATATTCATAGCATGACCACACTATTGCACTTAACAGAAGAGGCTCGCGCACGTGAACAATTCTTCAGACATGATGTGCTTACCTGGATTCCACCTTTTGCATCACTTTCAGCACCAACTCTGCCTACATCAGCTTCAACAACTGCCAGTGCATATATGTCATTCCACATTTTTGGAGGTAAAACTTGAGGTAAAATAGCATAATTTTCTGATTTATTACGAATATAGGAGAATTTCATGAAAATCCATTTTGAGCATTATTTATCATCCTTCATTCCACATCTTTACCACTTTCCCTTTTTCAGCAGCATATCATTTTCGAGTATGGGGGAGTGTTCCTTTCATTCATTTCTTTCTTATGACCATGTTATTCATCTTCTTTATCATCCATTGCTATTCTTATTCACTCTTACCACCTCCCTTATTCCATGTTGTTTTACACCAAGCATAGAATTCAACAGCTGGTAGCAACCACCTCTATTTGTTTTCTAGCATCGCATGAGGGCATGCTAATTTTTCAGAGAGGGGGAGGAATTGCTACGCATGATGGATGTTTTCTATTTTCTTTCTCATTTAAGGCATACAATTTCGGTGTAGAAATTGATTTCCATAATATTTTTAAAACTATGAACTCAATTCTTGTGATTTTTGGGAAATGTAGACGTATCATTAATACAAACCCAGACAATTTCAAGAAATATTGGTTCATAAAATTTCGGAAATCATGCTCTCACCTACAGCCATTTTGTTGATATCTCATGATCTGTGCATCAAAACGATCTAATTTTTGGATCATAAAGGCATTCATATATTATAAATTTACTTGCCAAATTTCAACAAAAGCTGGTTTGTAGTTTTTGAGAAAATGGTTAATGAAGTTTGATGTTACTTATATCATATTTTGTTGCAACTTCATATATACATATAGTTGAATGTCAATATAAAAATTGTTATGCCTTCATCAAGATTACTAGAAGTGAATATTCATTAATTAAGGAAGAATTCATTTGTTCTATCCATTTCATGAGCTGAGATGAACATATTTTTTATTGCTTGGTTAACACATGGGTTTTTGTCTTTGGGTTGCATGAGGACATGCAATATATTCATGTTTTCGTTGCATGAGGACATGCAACATATTGAGTGTGGGGGTATGTTGGGCCGTTAATATGCCATTATTATTATCACTTGTGAATGCTTATTCCACCCATTTCCACCATTCTTCATCACGTCATTTATTATAATTTATTATTTAAATCCATTTTATAATGATTTATGCTCTTATGAATGAATATTATTTATTCTCCTTTATTTCTAATAAATTGATGATTATGCATGATTTTATCAATGAAAGTTTAATAAATTGGTTATAAAATTATTCACCATTTTTAGCCTCCAAGATAATTTCCAGATTGAAGATTTGATCATTAAAAGTGCCAACTCAGAAATTCGCTGGAATAAGAAGTGACGATTTTGCGGTTGAGATTTCGAGCAAATGAAGCAGAATCTGGAAAATCCGGAACATGGGTTTTGTCCAGAATGGACCCAATTAACTTTAGATTAGAACGGTTTTCCCAAATTCGGCTTGTACTGAGAGAAACGCAGGGTTCTTTGAGCATGATTTTCTCAGATTTGTTGTTGCGGCCGTCCTCCAAATCTCAGCTGCAAAGCCAAATTCGCCTTGTTCTTGTTGATCAATTGGTTGGAAACAATCTAATTTTTTAATAGAAATTATGATGTACTTATCTTTATTGTGACTTCTCTCTGATCTCTCTCTATTTAAATGAAAACAGAGATCAGAGATGGGATGGATTTTGGGGATGATTTCAGATGGAAAAATGATGAAGAATGATGGTGGATTATTCATGATAGGATAGGGATTGTTGCATGATGTAATTCTCAAGCATTTTCTGTTGTAATGATTTCACACTTTAATGATTAATACCTGATTCGGGAGTTGTTGTTCATTCTTTTCATTCTGAAGTAGCCCAGCAGCATCTGTTGGCGGCTAAGGGCCCGGCCTCTGGTGGAGTACGCTGCTGCTACTGTATATTATATTCTTTTGTTTTATGCGTGGTTTGCTTATCAGTTTTATTTGGTAATCTGGTATGTTCTATTATTTTACATCACAGCTCTGTCACGTAATCTCATTTTATGAGACAGAAATATCATATCGATTTTGCAACGCATTGCTGTTTCTTTAAGTGCTGATATAAATGGTTTTTACAGGATACCGTTGCTATTCAATTATGGAATGTCTGTGTTGTAACATTTGACCATTGGTATTATTGAATTCATCTTAGAAATTATATTTCCTTGCGATTATTGAATTTATGAACGTTGCTGCTCCATTCTAAAAGACAGTTGTATTATTTATAACTAAGACTGACAAGTGGATTACCAAGATCAGATTTCTATTGAGGTGTGCCGTGTGTTAAGTTATTATGCATTTGTATTTGACTTTCCATCGTTGTTTCATAGTCATTATTAGTTAATGGTGTTCTATTTCTGCGTGTTGTTCGATTCATCTTTAAAGATAGGGGATTGCTATCCGATTTCTGTAGGACATAATTATTGCATTTATTCTTGTAGACTAAAGGGTTGTTTCTTATTAAATTCAGCTGCTATTATAATTTCCTAGTCACTGTTCCATTCCTTATCTGCTGTTCCATTTCCTGTTATTCGCATTATCTTTGCTTTGGTGTGCAGAACGATCTGAAACTGTAGTGGGCATTGGCATTTGCTGTCTAGTCTCCAGATTGATGATCTGTTCCTTGATTACTTTTGGTTACATCAGTTTCCAAAGGGATGGGCTATTGTTGTCGAACCCTTGACTGATATATTGCTTATTTTTCCGAATGAATGATTTAGGCTTCAAGGTATTTTGTTGTTGATTTCCGAATGAATGAATGATTGTCTTGTTCCGGTTTGATTTCAATTGCATCAATATCCAGAGGAATGAGTTATTGCTACTGTATCCTCGATTGATGGTTGTTTGAGTGAAAGCTTTAGTTTAGAACATTTCAGTTTCTTGCTGTTCCAATTAGATTTTGTTTCTAGCTTTCATTTACTTTTGCATTTTAAGCACTATACTGCAAAACATTACTTTTGAGTAAATAGCCGCGTCAGACTGAGTACACTCTTGAAATAAAAAGTCGTCCCTGGGTTGATAATTAATGTGAAGGTAATTAGGAGTTAAAAAGACCCTTTTTATCGCTCCACACCTGTACCCTTTAATTTTGGAAGCATATCCTAGAAAGATCCCTTCATCTGCTCTTGCATCAAATTTCCCAAGGTTTTCATCATTATTTTTTATGTAACACTTGCTACCAAAGACTCTGAAATGTTTTATTGAAGCTGGATTTCCACGCCATAGTTCATATGGAGTCTTGTCACTGCTTGGCCTTAAGTGAGCTTTATTAAGGATATGTACTGTTGTGTGCACTGCTTCTGCCCAGAAGGTTTGAGCAATATTATTCTCTTGCATCATAGCTTTGGCTATTTGTTGTACAGACCTGTTTTGCCTCTCTGCTACTCCATTCTGCTGAGGTGTCCCTGCAATAGTAAATTGTTGCTTTATACCATGTTCATTACATAGGTCTACAAAGTCATAATCTGTGAATTCTCCTCCTCTGTCTGATCTGATACATTTCAGCTTGCATCCAGTTTGATTTTCTGCTAATGCTTTGAATATCTTAAATTTTTCCAATGCTTCTGATTTATTTTTGAGAAAAGCAACCCATGTCATTCTGGAAAAGTCATCTATTATCAGCATGAAATAGGATTCTCCACTTGGTGTCCTAGTTATAGCAGGTCCACACAGGTCCATGTGCACAAGCTGGAGTGGTCTTCTTGTTGACAGCTCCTCTTTAGATTTAAAGTATGTGCGAGTTTGTTTCCCCAATTGACAAGATTTGCATATAGTGTTTGAGGGCCTTTTTATTTTTGGCATATCTCTGACAGCTTTCTTCTTGCTCAGTCTAATGATATGTTCAAAGCCGAGATGTCCCAATCTCCTATGCCATAACCATGACTCCTCGAGTTTGCTAAGATGGCAGGCTTCATCCTCCTCTTTCACTATGTACACATTACTCTCTGTTCGAACACCTTTGAGTAGAGTTTTTCCTGCTGTGCTTGATCTGACTACACAATCTTGTGCTCTAAAGAGAACTTCACAGCCTTTATCACACATCTGACTGACACTCAGTAAATTTGCTTTCAGCCCATCTACATATAATACATCTTGGGCCTTTCCTCTGCCATTGTCTATGCTGACTGATCCTTTTCCCTTGATCTTTCCTGATTTGTCATTTCCAAAAGTGACATTTCCCGATTTCCTTTCGTCAAGAGTTAAAAACTTGTTTTTATCTCCTGTCATGTGTTTAGAGCAGCCACTGTCCAAATACCATTGACTCTTCAAATCTTGAGTAGTTAAAGCCAAGTCACATTTATTCGCCTTCTTTATCCACTGGAGGCCCCCTTTTGTTTGGTATCTTTTGTGAGGTGATGAATTATATCCCTTTAGAGAACACTTGGAAGATATATGCCCAATTTGATTGCATATACAACATTTGATTATATTTTTTGCGGAATTGTGAGCATGAACAAAATTGCTTTGACTCATAAACCTCCTTGAGGTATTGAACATCAGTCTTTGTCCATACTTTCTACATTCAATAATTCTATGGCCAAAATCCTTACATTAAAAACAATAACCATAGAAATTACTTGCATACCTGATGTAAGGTTGTCTCTTCCATGCCTGCATCTTTTGCCGGTTTGAATCATTCCTCCTTGCATGACAATATGCAGCAATGTGTCCCTGCTTGTGGCAGACATAACAGGTGGCATTCTTCATAGGAGGCAAGAATCTCCTTTGATGGCTTCCAAATTTGATATAATCAGGAATATATGATCCTTTCTCGGTTGTCTTAGTATTTGTTACAATCTTTGTTATTAGAGGTTTCTTCTGGTCTCTGTCTTTCTCATTACATGTTTCTTCCTTTGTAGGAATTATTTGAGCTGCTTCATCAGCCTTCTTTTCTTTCACAAAAATTATATTTTTATTTTCCTTTTCTTTGCCTTTACTTGATTCTCCTTCATAGCCTATCCCAGTTTTTATTAGAGGAGATCTTTGAGCATCCAAGATTTCATTCAACTTACCAAAACTTGTCATTTGAGAAGGGTATATAGAAACTTTCTGTTGAGCACTTTCTAATTTCCTTCTCAGACACAGAATTTCTTCTTCCAGCTTCTCTTGTTCTCGAGTTTTATCTTTGATTTGCTGAAGTAATATATCTTCTATCTTCTTGGCTTCTTCAAGCTTTACCTTCAGCTGCATGAGGACTTCTGAATTTTGTTCTTCTTTCACACATTTGAGGAGAATCTCTTTTTTTTTTCTGCATTTTAGTTTGAGTCTGTCAATCTCCTCCAGAGCACTTCTTAGCTCCCCCTCAAGATCGACTTCCCCTTCTTCTTCTTCTTCTAGAAAGAGTCCTTCAAGATCTTTTATGGCCATCAGTAAAAATTCAAAGGTTCCCTCTTCTCCTGAGGGTTCATCTGAGTCTTCAAATGCACTGCTGTCTTGCTGAGCATAGAAGGATTTTCTGCTGAATTTCTTTCCTTTCTGCCAATTCTTTGATGTGTCTTTCTCTGATTCTTGAGCTTGATTTCTTACTTTCTTGTGAGGACATTTAGCAGCATAATGTCCAACTCTTCCACAGTTAAAGCATTTAAAAGGAAGTTTGCCTTTGTATCTACCTGATCCTCTATCCAATTTCTTGACAAATTTAGCCTCTTCTTCATCAGAGCAGGAGCATATGTCTTCCTTTTCTTCTTTCTTCTTTTCTGTTTTGAATGTTGCCTCCCTTGTACTTGGCTTCTTCTGTGGGAGCCTCATCTCATATGCTGTAAGATTTCCTAGTAGTTGGCTCATGGTCAAGGTCTCCCAATCAGTTGTTTCTTCTATTGCAGACACCTTGGGATTGAATCTGGATGGAAGAGATCTTAGAATCTTTTGTACAATTATACCTTCTGGTATTGTTTCTCCAAGAGCTTTCATACAGTTAACAATTTCTGCAACTTTTAAGAAGAAGCTCCCAACATCTTCATCATCATTCATTTTTAAATTTTCAAACTGGGCTCTATATACTTGAAGTTTGGCAGTCTTAACTTTTTTATTTCCCTCATGGATATTCTCTAGAGTGTCCCACATATCTTTGGCAGTATTACTGTGCATTATTTTGATAAACTCAGCTTCACATAGTCCATTTAATATTGCATTCATTGCTTTTGCATTAGCTACAAAGCTTTCTTTAGCTTCTTTCTCTGTATCAGTTGACTTTGTGACATATCCAATTTCCACAGCATCCCAAGCTTCTAATCCTAAGGACATTATATAAGCTTTCATTCTTATTTTCCAAAAGGCATAATTTTCACCGGTGAAGAAAGGGGCTTTATTGGTTGAGCATCCTTCTTTACTAGCCATCTTGGGAACCTAGGATCTTCTTTCAGTTGTTAGACTTGTACAAAGGAACCCACTCTGATACCAATTGTTGAACCTCTAATTAAACTACTGAGAGGGGGGGGTGAATCAGTTTAATACATTCCTGATCTTTTAAAACTTTTCATTAAACTTATTTACACCTTCATTTCAAACTCAATTTGATGTGAGAGTAATTTTAGAATGTAATCAGAAAGCATTAATTTAATAGAACAGTAGACTTAATATGAGAGCAGCAGGTATTAAGAAAATGATACATATCAGATCAATACATAAATATCATGCACAGAGACACCAGATATAAGTGGAAACCCATAAAGGGAGAAAACCACATCTTATTATTGTTGTGATGCAAAGGCAAGCTCCAACTCCCTCTCACCACTGTTTTCTGCAGGCACCAACCTGCAGGAGGCTCCTACCTCAATTTTGCAAGCTACAACTTGCAAGGAAGCACCAACTCCCTTCAGTTTTCTGCAGGCACCAACCTACAGGAGGCTCCAACCTCAGTCAGCTACAACTGACAGCTATCAAGCTGCAACTTGATAGGGAAGCTCCAACTTCCTCATTTTCTAAAACTGAATGTTTGCTAATTTACCGCAGATATCAGCTCTGTTCTGTAGCTTCTCTTAATCTTCTCTGCCTTCTATATTCTGCATTCTCTCTATATATGCTCTCTCCCTTGCTCTCAAAAACTCACTCTGCATATCAAGATGATATTATTTATAGATTTCCTCACATGACTGTTTGTATTTTGCTTGGAATTTGAAATGGAAAGTCATGTCTCTTTGCCTTCTACCTTCTCACTCCTTTTATCAGCTTACTCAGAAATTATGATTGTAGGTGTCAATTTTAACATTACAGTGGGAGTTTGTTTTCTCTCGGAGACTTGCCAATGCATCACAAACAATAAAAACAATTAAAATATTTACATTCTTATTACAAAGTGAACTCTAGCTCAACTCATTTAGTCTTTTGAATCGATGCGAATTTGTCTTTTCTTTGGCTGTCTTTGTCCTTTTTGTGACTATGTTTTATCTTCTCTCGGCTCTATTTGCTTTTCTGTCCTCTGTGGGGGTGTAACAGCTGCATACGTGTAACTCTGCCTTTTAAATAAATGAAATGCAATTGATGCCTTTTTAAATCAGGGCAATTTCAACCCTTTTCATGCCACGAGTGTCTTATTGATGTGGAAGTTCCGCAAGCGGAACGAACATAGATCACAGTCGTTGTATATTAATAATCGCCCTCCCATTAAGCCGAGGCCCGAGGGTTCACAACCCATGTGGCATATTTTAATACAACTGCAACCATGCTTTATATATATCTAACAACAATCCTTTTATATATTAACAATCGCCCTCCACCTTAAGCCTTTGGTCTTATTTTACAATCCAATGAGTTGAATCACAACCACTAATATATGAAAGGGTCGGGCCCCACATCTCTGTCAGCGAATCAGTGGTGTCAAACGAAAACTTGCGATTGCGATTGATCAAATGGACGCGATGACCACATAAAACATGTCTCATAGCGCAATCGGGTCCGAACTTTGAACAAATGCAATCGGGGCGCATAATAGAAAAGTTCCGATTGTGATCAGAACACGGATGTGATTTGCACATATTAACTCCCGCATATAACGGGATCGGGTCCGCCACTTCAATCGCAACATTTTACAAAAGACTTGCGATCAATCGGAAAGTTCCGATTGCGATTAAGATCCCGGACGCAATTGAACTGATTAACTCCATCGTATAATGCCATCGGGTCCGCCACTTGATCGGAGCATATTACAAAAGACTTGCGATCAATTGGAAAGTTTTGATTGCAATTAAGATCCCAGACGCGATTGAACCGATTAAATCCATCGTATAACGCCATCGGGTCCGCCACTTGATCGGAGCATATTACAAAAGACTTGCAATCAATCGGAAAGTTCCGATTGCGATTAAGATCCCGGACGCGATTGAACCAATTATCTCTATCGTATAATGCAATCGAGTCCGCCACTTGATCGGAGCATATTACAAAAGACTTGCGATCAATCGGAAAGTTCCGATTGCGATTAAGATCTCGGACGCGATTGAACCGATTAACTCCATCGTATAATGCCATCGGGTCTGCCACTTGATGGGAGCATATTACAAAAGACTTGCGATTGAACCTTTTCTCCGATTGCGATTGGGTGAGGGGTCCCACCTTATAAGCCATTTCTTTTTGATAGAACCTTTGGTCATATAGATATAAAGCGCTCTACTTGTATATAACTGATATATATGTTTATATATATATTTTGCTGCTGGAGTGAAGCGATTCCCGGAATAATGTTTGTGTTGTATTATATGTATAACGCCGGTTGGAGTGTGCAATTCACGGAATATGGGTCTGTATTATATAAATTGCCTTGCCGCTGGAGTTAAGCGATTCCCGGAATAGGGATTATGTATTATATGTATAACACCGGTTGGAGTGTGTGATTCTCGAAATTTTGTAACGGCTCTCTGCCTCTGTCACTTAGTCTCTGCCTTTGCCTCTGCTGCTTCTGTCACTCTGCCTCTGTCTCTACCTTTCGATAACGGTTCTTCACTAGGCTTCTATGACTGTTACATTTTGAGTTTCTTCTTGCTGCTCCCATTGATTTCGCCGTGCCTTCTTTGCCCGAGTCTCCTTTGCCATCAATGACAATATTTCCAACACTTAGCTCCTTTTCTATGAAGAAATAACACTCCTTATGTTAAAAGGAGATAAATAAGCAGCTGGAATAAGCACCTAAGGGTGTGAATGGTGTTGAGATTGCAACAAGATGATGAGCTTAGTGGAAAGGAGTCGCCTTCACTAAGTGGGCCCGCAGGCTATTTTTGGCGCAAAGTCTATTTTTAGACTATGTCTATTTTTAGACATGTCAATCATATTCTATGAGTTGCAGGATGCTATTTTTGGATGGTTGGTCAAGTTGGAAAAATATATGGACTTCTATTTTTAGACATATTGGGCGGAATCTATTTTTAGATTGCTAGTCTAAAAATAGATATGTCGAATATTATTAGCTCTTAATAATATTTGGACTCTAAAAATTATCTTATTCTCTTCGAGCACTTCAGTTAAGTGCACAGATGTGGAACAGGAGCTGACAGAAGGAATTACTCTATTCCTAAGGGTTATGTGGAGATATTGCATGGATACTTCAGTTAGAACTCATGTGACAGAGTTTGGTGGAGTTGATTGAGGAAGTTAGTGGAGTTGTATTCAGTTTAACTAATCTAAACATAGTTGAGCTATTTGTATTCAGTTTAACTGATTGATACAATTAGTGAGAGTGGTGTGAATTAATTATTAATTAATTCACCAATTATAAACTCATTAATCAACTAAAGAATGCATCATTTAACTTCATTGCATGGACAGTTTCAGTGGAGACCAGTGCAGAGATAGGTGAAAGAGCAGGTTAACTATCAGTTGTGACTATACAGTTGCTATTTGCAACACACAGATAGGTGGAGAAGTCCATGAGGATTGCGCAGTACAAGCCAGGTGGTTTATCTATTTAATGAAGCCATCCCATAGCATTGATTACGCAATAGAGGCTGGCTATCAAGTGGCAAAAGATTGGAGCATGTGTTTTGCTAGATCTATCTTGATAGTGTGTAGCAATTGAGGGTGTGCATGAGAGCTTGTGAGGAGCTTTTGTACTATGATTGTTACATGATCTCCATGACATATAATATACAGATAGTTGGGGTTTTCAGCTTTAAGCTTTCCCATTAAATATTGTGTTCATATGTGTGATTGTTTGTGGTTTTAATGTATGCATGTAATTGATTTTATTTCCGCATGTGATGATCAATGGTAGAAGAGATTCTGTATTATGCATGAAGCTAAAATAGTGTGTGATCAGGAGAATCTCGGTGAATAATATATCAGTTATTCAAATTTCTACATGGTATCAGAGGGATATTGATCATTGGAGCAATTGAAAAACATTGAAGCGGTTGAGTTTTGTGCTGGTGGAATTCGAATTTGCAGTAGTGTTTTCTTGGTGTCGAAGTTGAGATGTCTTTCAACGGATTGCGATTGGAGTATGCCTTTGAGGGCAGATCCAATTATATTTCATGGAAGGAACGGATGGAGGCGGTGCTGGATGACAATGGGTTGAAGGAGTTCATAGATGCAGAAATTCCAAAGCCTACTTCTATTGATGCTGCCGTACTTGACGCATGGCAAAAGATGATAGCAAAGTGTCGAAGGATTCTGTTGGAAGGTGTGAAGGATCACATAATATCCAGCCTTCATGGTAAGGCTTCTCCATTCTTGATGTGGAAATATTTGACAGATTTATTTCAAGGCAAGAGCGATCAGAGGAAGTTGGCACTCAAGGACAAACTTAGGAACATAAAAATGGAGAAAGGCGACAGTATGCCCAAGTACCTCACGAAGTTCGTCCAATGCAGGGATGAGCTGGGAAGTGTGGGGGTGACTTTTGATGATGAGGAATTGGTGAGCTTGGATCTCCTTGGGATTATGAAGAGTTGGCATTCCTATCAGGACTCTGTCAATGGTCGGGAGAAATTGCCAGGATGGGAGCGACTTTGGTCGGATCTTGTGCAAGAGGAGATAAGGCAGAGTACCAGGGACGTATCTTCATCAAAGAACTCTGATGAAGAGAATTGTGATTTTGTTTCCAAAGAAAAGAAGGGGAAGAGAAATAAAGCTTCTCATTCCAGTGCGAAAGGCAAGAAGCAGGACATGTCCAAGGTGAAGTGCTTTCACTGTCACCAACACGGACATTATGCCTTTAATTGTCCACAGAAGAAGAAAAATAATCAGGCTGCTGGATCTGTAGCTGGAGAGGCCTTAGACTCGTAGTTTGAGCTGTATTTTTCACTGATCACATGCTTGGTTTCAAGTGTGATGGGATCAGTGTGGTTTCTTGACAGTGGTGCATATTTTCACATGACAGGATATCGAGATTTGTTTACTGAACTAGATGAGAAAGATCTTGGAGTGCACATCGAGATGGGCAATGATGGTAGATACAGTGCGACCGGTATCGGTACCATTTCCTTTGAGAGGGAGTTTGGTAAACCCTTCGTATTGAAGGAAGTGATGCATATTCCAGGATTGAAGAAGAAACTTATCTCTGTGGCGATGTTAGAAGACAAGGGATATGATGTTGTCTTTAGCGAGGGAAAGGCTTTCCTGTGCAGTAAGGCAACTGGTGAGACTCGAAGGATAGGGGTTCGAGTTAAGAAACTTTATCAATTGCAGGTAGATGGCTGTGCAACAATGGCAGGCAAGGCAGAAGGAGTGGTGAGCCGGGATGATGGCGAGTTGTGGCACCGGAGATTGGGCCACCTTCACCATGGAGCTTTGAAGATATTGCAGCAGATTTCTACTGGGATTCCTAAGGGTACTCTTGCGCAGTCAGATCAGTGCAAGGGATGTACCTTGGGAAAATTTTTGAAAGCCACCTTTCACGAGAAGGATAGTCGCGCCACAACGATCCTTGAGAGAATTCAGACAGACATGTGTGGACCTTTCTCAGTAGCTTCGACAGCAAAGCACATGTATTATGTGATATTTGTTGATGATTTTTCTCGTAAGTGCTGGATCTTATTTATGCAGAAGAAGAGCAAGACATACTCAAAGTTCTGTGAGTTCAAGGCACTGGTTGAGAAAGAATCTGGGAAGCAAGTGAAGGCTCTAAGGAGTGACAATGGTGGTGAATTAATCTGTGGCGAATTCAAGGACTTTTTCAGCACAAAATGAATTCTAAGAGAGCTCATAGCACGTCATAACCCACAGCAGAACGGGGTTGCTAAGCGGAAGAACAGAATGATCATGGGTGGATCATGGACGATGTTGCATGATCAAGGCCTACCCATACACTTGTGGGCTGAGGCATGCAATACTACAGTATATGTGTAGAACTGTTTTCCTCACAGGATACTTGGCATGATTAAACCCGAGGAGGCGTTTTCTAGTAAGAGGCCTGATATTTCCCATTGGAGGATTTTTGGCTCACCTGTTTACATTCATGTGACGAAGGATGCCAGGAAGAAGCTGGAGCCGACTGCGGAGGTTGGGATATTTGTGGGGTACACTGATACACCCCACAGCTATCATGTGTATTTTCCAGACAGTCGCAAGACTGTTGTGCGACGGGATATCAAATTTCATGAGGAGAAAGCCATGAAGTGTTCATTTGAGAGGGAGCATCAATGGATGATACAGACCAAACTTTCTCCTCCCAGCCTACTAAATTACAAACTACTCAGCTACTTCCCCCCAATAACTATTCTAACGGTCGAATGAATCCCTACAACTAACAACAACAACAACCCTTTCAATATTTTCTACGAGAGTTCTTATAGGAGAATGAAATAACAGGAGTAGATGTGAATTAAATTGACTCATTAAGACAGAGTGGAGGTAGAAAATCGAGCCCACTTTGCTTAATGGCTCTGCATCGCTGTATGTACTCTGTAGTATGGTCTAGGAGTCTTTGTTAGGTCGATATTGACCTAGGATGTTTCTTTGAAGTGTTTTTCTGGCTGAAAGGTACTCTGTGTTGCCTTCTGAAATAAGTAACCGGGATAGAAAGGTCTGCAGGTCTCCATACTCCATAACTATTGTCTGACAGTGCTCTTAGAAAATTTTGTCCATGCAATAGCCTTTAGGGGCTCAAGGAGGCATGGAGAATGCTGCAGGTCGATGTCCTTTCGGAGAAAAAATGTCCTGCTGATGCTGAAACACAAATATGACTGTTATGTTCGCTTAAGTCTTCAAGTTGCGCCTTTATATTTTGATCACAGGATTATAGGCGTTACATATTCAATCAGGAGCCCAAATCCCATAATTACCTTCACTAATGTTTCTCTACTGCTGTTGTGGCGGTCTCTCTGTGCTCTCAGTCACAGGGCAGTGACTGTTGAAATAGAGTGAATTTACCACTCCGCATACCCTGCACAATGAAATAAACTAGTTAAGAAATCCAAGGGAGCGAGGGAAGGATGCTGTGGAAGCTAGTGGAATGATGGCATAGCAATGGAAAGTAGTGGAAAATGTGAAATAATGGTGGAAGAATGGTCTGACGGATGTCTGGTGTGGAAAGGTCGCAGATCATTGGATTAGATGTGGTGAAGGGGATCGACGGTCAAGATTCACCGGTGGAATGCTTTTAGAAGGTTAGGCAGAACAAATTATCCTTTAGTGAAAAACACCAATGGTTTAACCCTTGGATGAATGCAAAGGGAAATTATGAAAAATGAATGAAAGCAGAGCCTGTAGGTAGTGGGACCCAGTGGGCGAAGGGCGATTAGCTTTGGATCGTTGGATTTCAGGAGGAGATCAACCACAGAGGTTAAATGATGAAGTTAATAGAGGCTCCGGGGAAGAAATATGGTGGAGGGTACGATGCAATGTAGGTTGTCGATCTAGATCGATCGTACGGTAATGATTGAATCAGAGGATCACAATCGGGGGAGGCAGAGGGTGACACCTTTAAAAATTTCGATTGGCGATGGAGCGATTGAGCGCCAGCCGTTCGATCTGGAACAAGATCGACGGTGGAGATTGATCAAAAGGGGATAAAGATGGGGGCGATGAGTGGGGAACAGAGTAATCTGGACCATTGGATCCAGATGGATGAATGGCTCATATCAAATCGGGGATCGCAAATCGGGAGGGGCTAGTAACACGGGATTGGTGCGATTGGCGGTGATGTGATTACGCGCCAGTCGTCGGATCTAGCGGGGAGATCAACGGTTCAAATATGATCGGAGGGGTGAATGGGGAGAAGTGATGGGTGTGATGAGAGACAAGCGTTGGCCATCGAATCTTGTAAAGATCGATGGTTGATATTGCAGCGTCGGCCTTCACAACAAAAGACCATCACATTGGGGATTTTTCTTTTAACAAATGAATGCGCTCATATGAATGCTTTGATTGCGATAAGCGCCTCGGGCCTTAGCGCTTGGTTCCGGTGCCGGGTCGCATGGGGGGGAAGTGGTTAGGGCTGGCTGAAAGGGACTTAAGCCTATTATAAGGTGAAAAGTGGGTTTTTGGCTTAAATTTAGTGCTTTTTAAGGCCAAAGAGAGGGTATCGGTAGAGGGAATAAGGGGTTTTTAAACCAAATGAAGGGAGCCATAAGGTTTAAAGGGGAGTTAGAATTATTTAGAGGGTTAATGAGGGATTTAGGTGGGAATTTAAATGGGGAAAAAGGTGATGAAATAAGATGCTTAGTGGGGATGAAATAAGGGGGAAAGAGGCCTTTTTGAGAAAAATGCTTTCACAGACAGTGAGGCTTTTAAGTGGAAATAGCAGTGACGATTCTTCAAAGGATGCACAACACAAATATGCTTCAAGAATGATATATTTTCAGGGGAAATGTATATCTTGAAGGCTTAAAGAACAATTTAGCCACCTGTTTTCTTGTCAAAAAATTCATAGGTGGCTAACAAAAGCAACGAAGACACAGTTGCTTCTTGCTGTGGACTGCATGGCATCGACTCTCTACAACTGGGCAAAGGTCATAACCATCAATATGAAGTGCAAAATAACCAAATGAAATAAGACCAAACTAAAACAATTTGGTTATGGATCCATTATGGTATCGTTCTTCTTGGAACGGTTACCAATTTTTCCGCGATAGGAGGTTGTAGTTCCGAACGCACGAGCGAGAGAACCATGGAAGGCCCGATGGGAAGTACTGATGCCAAGGGCAGGGGGCGGCCAAAAGATGTCTTGGAGGCCAGAAATTTTTGATTGGCTCTGTCGACAAATTATTTTCATGGAGGATTGGCCCTACGCTGGCACATATTTAACTAATGATCCCGACCTCCCACTCTCGGAGGGAGAAAATTGGGATGAAGATTTGGGTAAGACTCAATTTTTTAATTTTTATGAGTATTATGATTTTTATTTATTTATGTATGTTCTAAAATTGAATCCATGTGATGCAGACGTTGGCCCAGAGAGATCTTTCGGTATGTCACCAATAGCGAGGAAAATCCCTTGCGATTTCGACCCTCAAGGTGAGGGCGGCGAGGAAGATGAGAGAGTGCGCAACCTGGAGGGGATCACCTGAGGAGTTCCAAATTATGCACGTTTTGATGATGTTCCTCATGCCTACTTGAGGCATACCATAGGGGTGCCCAGCCGAATTCACCGCTTACTAAGGCGGCTAGTACGGGCTGTGACATGTTATCATGAGCACCATTCGGATTAGACACCTAGGTTTATTTTATCTGCATATTTTGCGAGACGTGATGTCTCGGGATGTAAAATAAACATAAATATATTTTTTGATGTTATGATGCACACAGTTGGAAAGATGCTATATATATATATACACATCTATTTCTCTACATGGATCTTTTTACATGTGATGATGCTTTTACAAATTATGCAAATGCCTATCTAATACAATGTTAGCCACTATATCAGTTAACGTGTTCATTCATCTAGGAATATGTTGATAAGTAATGAAATAAAAATGTCTTTCCAGTAAACGAATACGTAAATACAATCTTAGAATGTGCATATTTCTAACTGAATAATGATTATTGAGTTGTAGAAAAACAAGCTGTGAATCTAGATTTACAAGCAATGCACGTATACCGAGGTTGATTGCTTCAATTAATAACTCAATCACAACGCTATATTTAGCAACATTGTTTGTAGTTCATCCTAGATAAATACCTTGTAGATCTATCAACTCACCAGCATGATTATAAATTACCTAGGTTGCCGAAGACAAATTCTTGGTACTGCGAGAAGCACCATCCGCGAAACCGACATAAGGGGTAATAGACATCTACACAATAAGCAAGACCCAATAAGCAGGAAAACTCTCACAAAGCACACAAAAACCAAAACATGTACAACAATGAAAAAAACACATATGTACACCTGTTATGCATGAATGACTAAAGCATAATATTTTTTGAGATGCAACCCATTTTTGGGTTGTTCAAGTGGATGACCTTCGTAGTCAATTAACTCATAGGCCCCATTTTTCAATGCACATTTTTGGGGTTCCCATGTTTTGGTCAGATTGGCAAGAACAGAAGATGGGACAACATCAGAACCACTTTCAGACCTCAGGATCTAGCCCTCCTGGGTCCAGAGAGGGATCTCTCTGGTTTGAGCAAAGGTTTATATCTATGGGGCTCAAATGTTATGATTTTAGGCTATTTATAGGCACGAGGTTTGTTTGTTTGATTTGTTTGTTTGGTTGCTAGTTATCAGGAAAGAAGGGTTCAATTTAAGACCAAGATGAGCAAATAGGGATAAGGCAAAGGTGAAATATTCCAGGAAATATTCAAAACCATTGGGCAATGGAGTCAGGAAAGGATTTGCATGCTAGTCAATAGGCAAGCTTTCATTGGGCTAGTCATCTGAAACTTAGGATCTTTCAAGATGATTATGTGATGGAGGGTGAGAGGAGAAGAGATAACACAAATTCAGAGAACAAATTTACAGATATAGCAGGTCATACAAGGATCCTAGTGGATAGGGCTAACTCTAATCCCCAGTGTTCCCAAATCTTCCAACTAGATCAATAACAAGAAGCATCTAAGAACTGAATTCATTTAATTCATACATCAGAGAGCAGGAAATAACATCCACTACACTGGTTAAACCAGCTGAAAACATTCCTTAGATAATACATTCAGAAGAGAAACATAAATGGCAAGGAGAGCAGGAACATAACGTACTTAACAAGGGTAAATCCTATGCCAAATTTCTGATGCAAGCCAGTAGAAATGGAATGAAATGAACGCAAACACAGAGATAGGAAAACATCACCACTGCTTCAGATCAGGATCCAAAGAAATGTGCTTGTCATATTAAATAACAATACCAATCAAGTACATTATGCCAGTGGCTGAATACTCAGTCTGAAAACATCTCCTTCACCTATCTTACAACTTTACACAAAGACTGTGTCTCAAAAGAAACTTCTTGCAGTTCTCTGATAACTGATCAACAACCCTTACAATATTTTCTCATGGATTTTATAATAGCATATGAACTGAGGAGGTAGGTGAGAACTGAATGAAACATTAAACGAAGAAAAGGGAGAGAGGGCCGAAAACCCACTCTATTTTAACTCTCTGCATTTATCTCTGGTATGGCTTAGGTGTTTTGACTACAGTACTGTGTGGTACATTTGGTGAAATAACAAAAGAAAAATAAGAAACAGTGAGGTCTGCCCTACTTGTGCATCATTATTTCTAATCATGTAGGATGGTGTTTGGGTAGGAAACTTCAGGAACAGGATGCATAATGAAAACTGCATGGGAAATTTTTCCTCTGATGAAGAAAAACATTCTGCTGCTGTAGGAGACCCTAGTGGTATGGCTTCCCGTGCATTAAAATTCTGATTGATCTTTGGGGTTTTCAATTTGGTACCTTGCTTCTGAAAAACTAGATTAATCCTTTAAAACCTCCCATTTAATGCTTTAACTCTTCGATCTCCCTACTGATTTATCTTTGCCGCTCCCATAGTCACCTTCTGGCCGTGAACTCTGTGCTTTTAATGGCATCCAGAGGAGAGTGAAAAAAATTTGACCCTGTCCTTTGATTACAATCACGTCAAACACTTCCCTGGGCCTTTCCTTCATTAAATGTATCTCTACACATGACTTGTTCCGCAATTTTCACCACTGTGACAGAGATAACGAGCCATGGCAGTTTTCCCTGCTTGAAACCCTGCAAAACAACAAATTTGTCAATAAATCCATGGATGGGAATGATGGAGGCAGTGTGGATGGAGGAAATGGCCGTGCAGATGACGAAATGGAGGAAATATTGCAGAGAAATGGTGAAAAAACACTCTGGCGGATGGTTGGCGGTCTGCGGAGCAAATTTGAACGAAAACCTTAAAAACAAAACATGAAAATGAACCAATTTATACGTAATGGAATGGGTGCATGTACGATGGATGCTCGTGGGGGTGACAGAGTTACGGAGGAGACACGTGGATGAATGACGTGGAGGACCGGGCGAAGGCGGAATAGTCAACAGTGGAGGCAATTGAATGTGAACCGTCCGATCTCGGGAGGAGATCGATGGCCGAAAACGCATCAGAGGGCAATGGATGGCGGGCCATACCCTGAGCTATCGCATGTGCATCTAGGTTAACTACCGCGCATATTCGGCGAGCAATAGCCGTTGGATGGCCCGCCCCAGATCGGACGGTCCACAGCGATATCGCTGGGCATCTGTGTCCGGACGATAACGCGCGATGGATGACGTTAACGTGCGGGGACAGTGATTTCGAAATCGTACAGGAGGACGCGTGTCGCGCGGTGTATGGAATCACTGGGCCATCAAGAAAAACTGCCCACCGCGCAAAAGTGGTGCGATAGAAACCACTGGTTTAGGAACAGTGCACGGAGGACCACCGGGAGGGAAGATTGATGACCGTCGGATCAACACTCTAAATGGACGACGATGGTGCGATCTGGGGGAATGAACGGGGGAAACCCGGGCACTGCAGATTTAACGATAACCGTCCGATCTACCAAGATCGACGGTCAAGGTTGCGCCCGATGAACGGATACGGCAAGCGCCTTTCAGATTTCGCGGGTGGTTCCAGTGCCAGATCACGTGGAGGAAGAGGTGCGGGGCTCAGCGGGGAAGGGGCTATGCTGGATATAATTTGGAAAATGGGTTTTTAGGCCATTTGAATGCATTTTGAAGCCTCTAAAGGGTAACGATAGGGATATCCAGGTGAAAAAGGCCAAACAAGGGGCATGGGCAGAATTTGAAGGGGATTTTGGGAGATTTAGGAGGTTGATGGAGATATTAGGGGGAACAAAAGGGAATTTAGAAGAAGGGGAAAAATGATAGAATGGGGAAAAAGGCAGGGATAAAAGGGGAGAAATAAAGCCTTTTTTAGCATAATTCTTTATCAGCAAGGCTTACTGGCTTAAATCAGCAAAGGGAAACAGTCACAAGTTAGGAGACTTGACAAGGCTGCAAGAATGATGTGTTTTCAAAGGAAATGCATTCATTGCAGACTTACAGAACAAACTAGCCCCTTGCTTTCTAGTCAAGAAATTTATAAAGGGCTAACACATGTTTAACGATGTATGGCCCATGCCACATAGGTTGAAATTTTCCTGCCCCCATCTTATCATGAGCTTGGTCATACAGGAGGATTAGATCTCCTTCAACGAAGGAACGAGGAGAAACTGATTGGTCAAAATGAGCTTTGACTCGCTTATTTTGTGCTTCGATGACCAAAGCAGCTAAGTGACGAGTTTCATTCAACCTCTCTAAGTAGAGGAGATGCTCTTCTTATAGTGAAGTATTTGGCAGTAATTCCATAGCTAATTTGAGTGAAGGTATTTCACACTCAATTGGGAGAGTATCTTCCAAACTGTAAACCAACTAAAACGGGGTGAATCCGGTCGCACTCTTCACTGAGGTGCAGTATGCCCAAAGAGCCGAAAATAACATGATATGCCAGTTTGATTTGTGGATCCCAATCCTACACTGAAGCATTGTGACAAGAAATTTGTTCATAGTTTCTGTTAGCTCCCTGTAATTTGCAATATTGGCAAATTCAGACTGCAGAGAGAACACTATTTCGACCACTTTGGGATTCTAGGATCTCGCCCTCCTGAATCCGGAGAGGGATATCTCCAATAAGTGAAAATATTGATTTATCTTTATAGGCTTTTTGGGTAATGATATTAGGCTAGTTATGACTATTATTTGGGTGGAAAGTTCTAAATGAAAAGAGTTTCAAAGGTGTGAAGTTGCAAGCAATCATAACAAGTTTTGGCTAAAAATATAGATATAATGCTGGTTTTTAGTCCATTGGGCTATGGATTCATGATAGGGTTTAATTGAAACAAAAAGGTTCAAGAGTGGTCCATGGGGCAAGTCATCTATGTCTAAGGATCTCTTTAAAGTTGATTTTATGGAATGAAATGATACAACGAGAAGGGGAATTAACAAATGAAGAACAAAGAGCAGCCTAAGATCAAGTAATTACTTTGAAACTATCCTGCTTTCGGCATACACTTAAGAAAGAAATAAAAGTAATATAAGATCTAGTAAGTACTTCAAAACTAGCCAGCTTTTGATGTACTTTCAATAGAAAAAAAATTTAAACACAAAGGGAAACTTTAAAAGCAACTGTTGGAGAAGAAACTAGAGGACAGGGCCCACCATAGACTTCCCTAGCTCTGCTTTACTTAGTAAACTTTCAAGACAAACACATGAGATAAAAAGGAATAGTCTAAGATCAGGTAGGGACTTTGAACCCAACCTGCTTTCAACACATTCTTAGGGAAACTTTCATATAGTTTTTGGGGATAAAACTAAAATATAGGGCTCACCATCACTTCCTTAGTTCATATCTACTGAACATAAACTGAAAATAACATTCAAGAAAAACATTTAGCTTAGAAAGTAGGATGAGGGAAGGTCAGCATTCCTAACTACTTAAACTAAATTAAATCATTCCTAAACAACACAATTTGGAAGAAAACATGTAGATAAAGCTTATCAGTCAGAGAAGGGTACTGATAAACGGTAAATCCTAACTCTATGCTTGCTTTTATTTATCAGATAATAATGGACAAAGTGAAAACAGAAATAAAATAACAATTTACAATAAGAAAAACATCACCGTTGACATAGACCAGGATCCCATAAATCAGCTTGTATTGATGCTTCAAACTAGTTACAATCTTCAAGTCTAGTGTTTCAATTCAGTAATCATCTTCACTTCTCAGCCTAACTTCTTTAGATCACAAATAGAGCTTCAAGAGCCTTTGGACACTATTTACAAGTAGAAGTTTTGAGCACAAGTATATTTCAAAGTTCTGCAACCAACATTTACAATGAACTCCTCAATAAGATTTTATAGAAGGATGAGGAGGTCGAAAGAGAAAGATCTAAGGGTTCAATTAATATAGATTTAGTACTTCTCGGCCTTTGAGGAGCTCAATGGAGAAGTTTAAAGATATTTGCTATGTATTAATTGTTTTACATTTAAGAAGTAATATCGATGGGAGATTTTGTTGACTTTAAGGCTGTGTGTCATCTCTGTAGTAACTCAACAGATATTTAACAATAAGTTCTTCGGCTGAATTAACTGTTCAACTGTGATGTGGTAAATATCCTTTTTTCTGGTCATTACTCGGCCTTCTATTGAATTATTTGAGGCTACAAGTGGCAATCTGGTAGCTGAGAGGAATCAATTAGCCTCTGATGTGGCAGTGGAGGCATCCTCTGTCTAATAGATATTATTGATTTTCTTTAAACATGGTTAATTTAGTGGATTAGGCTTAATTAGGCCTAAACTCTATCTTTTTCTCTTTAACTATGTTTAATTTTAGTGGATTAGGCTTTTGATTTTCGATCTTAGTTGTAATCCACCCCAAACTATATAATCAATGTTTAATTCTTAATCTCTATTGTGTTTGGGTCTTCGACACTGATACTCTCCGTTTGAATCATGCTTCATTGTGTCTTGTTGATGTGCAGGTGATATAGGGTTCATATGGAATCAATACTCATGATGTATCGACAAGACGTGGTGGTTGAACCCTGTAGATGGATACTCTTTAATGAATGAAGACCGAAAGTATCGTCATCCTTGTCTTTCACTTTTTTATTAAAATATTTTGATAAAATATTTAAAACCTGCATAAACCAAAAAAAATAAGCTATGAAAACCTGTGTTTATTGGGTAAAACTACTTCAGAGGTCGTGGTTAGGAGCAAGTGGTGGAGATATTAAGTTAGATCTGTTGATCTAGCAAAGATCAAAAATGGGGATCCATAATGATAATATAAAGCGAAAGAGTCACTTTACCATAAGACGGGTGGAAAATGCGAAGAATATAGATTAAAAGTCCTTCGCGGAGGAAAAAAGTTTAAGAATTAAAATTGGGGTTTCAGAAATATCTTGGGCTGTCGGATGAGATCGGCCCAAGAGATCAACAGTGGAGATCACTAGTTTAAAACCCTTGGTGAAGGCGGAGGGTGATAGTGTAAAGCGAAAATGATCTGGGACCGTTGATCTGCAGAGATCAACGGTCAAGGAGGAACGCGATATATCATAGTAAAAATGGGGAAAGATGGTTTTGGTGGAGAAAACCACGAGTTTCGCGCAGCAAAAGGGCGGGTAGGCAGTCTTGCCTTTTTGAACGCGATATGTGTTCACGCCCGACACGTGGCTTTTAAAAACAAATTATATCGCGTAATTTTTGAGAATTAGCCTCCGCGTTTAAACTTACGTGAAAATGCGCGTCAACTGTCAGATCTGTTAGGAATCTGTAATTAGTAAGATTGGTAAAGTTCGATCACAGAAACAACATCATTTCAACCAAATTTGGGATTCTAGGATCTAGCCCTCCTGAATCCGGAGAGGGATCTCTCTAATATTTACAAATATGGATTTGTCTTTGAAATTTTGGGTAATAATATTAGGCTAGTGATAAAGGCCAAGGGTTTGTTTTGTTTTTGGATGGTTGAGCATGAATACTGTTTGAGGTGGAAATTCCTAAGTGCAAATAGTTTCAAAGGTGAGAAGTTGCAAGTGATTAGAATAGCTAGGCTAAAAAGATAGATATAACGTTCGTTTTTAGTCCATTGGGCTATGAGGTCATAACAGGGCTTTAATTGAACAACAACATCAAGAGTGATCCAAGGGGCAAGTCGTCTACACCACAAGATTATTGAGATTTAAATGATGGAATGGGAACAATAAAGTGTTGGAGGGGTGGAAACTGATAATAATTTCACAAGGGATTTATAGTCAGTCCAAACAAGAAAAGCCTCTTAAGTAACTGTTTAAAACCAACCAAGTGCAGGGCTAACCATTGAATTCTTGGGCAAATTTGTATTAAAGAAGCTTAATTGACAAACAATCCAATAATCCACATAATTACCTTCAGAAAGTATGAAAACATATAAGAGAAGACAGAGTATAAACTTAAGATCAGATAAAGTACTTTTAAACCTAGTCTGCTTTCAGTTAACACCAAGGGAAACTTTCAGAATCTGCCTTTGGAGAATAGAAGCTAGAAATAGGGCAAACCATCACTTTCTAGTCTAACTTTAATAAGAAAATAAGGAAAATAACTTTCAAGAACAATGTTTAAAGCAAACAGTAGGACGAGGGAACTCCAGCATTCTTAACTGCTTAAGCTATATTGAATCATTCTGAAATAAACAATTTGGAGGAAAACATTGAGATAAAGCTTTTCAGTCAGAGAAGGTTACTGATGTACGGCAGGTCCTAACTCTATAAATGTTGTTCTTTATCAGAGAATAGTGAACAATATGACATACATAACGGAAAACAATAACAAAGAAGGGGCACTTCACCAGTGATATAGACCAGGATCCCAAGAAACAACTTGTTTATTGATGTCAAACCAGTTACAGTACTCAGATCCAATGTTTCATTTCAGAAATCATCTTCACTATCCAGCCTAACAAAACTAACACAAACAGAGCTCCAAGGGCCAGTGAAAACTATTTACAGTCAGAAAGTTTAAGCTCAGATGTATTTCAAAGTTATACAACCAACAGTTTCTCATATTCTACAGAAGTATTTATAGAAGAATGAGGAGGTGAGATCTAACAAAAGATCTCTCAAGGAAATTAATACAGATTCAAGACTTGTTGGCCTTTTAAGGGGCTCGATGAAGAATTTTACAGGTGCTTCACTGTATTAACTGTTTTACAATTAATATCAAAGCTCAATGGGAGCTTTATTTGACTTTGAGGCTCTGCGTAATGTTTGGAGTAACTCTGTAGATATTTCTGCATTTATTTCCTTGCAGAAGTAACTCCCTGGCTACGCTAAGGCAAAATATCTGATTCTGCAATAAGTTCAGCCTATGTTTGAATTTTTTGAGGAAATAGGTGGCTCTGTGGTAGCTGAGGAATCAATTTGCCTCAAATGTGATGGTGGAGGCCTTTCTACCTGTTAAACACTCATGATGTTTCCTTTAATTTTGATTTAATCCAGGGAATTAGGCTTTTGATAATCATTCTTAGCCGTAATTCCCCAGATCTGTCTTTAATCTTCTACTCTGCTGCACTCTGTTCTTCAAATTTATACTCTTTTAAATCATGTTTTAAACACAGTGTCTTGTCGATGTGCAGGGCCGCGCAAGGATCTTTATGGTATCGGCTCCCATGGAGCGTTGAATAAACGTGGAGTGGAGCCCTTTTAGTCGCTTTCCCTTTGACAACCAAAGGCCGAAAGATCAGAACCTTTGGCTTTCTTTTCCTTTGTAATATGGAGAAAAAACCTTCGGAACCTGCAAAAAAAGAAAAATGTTATGAAACCCTGCGCTTTTAGGTTAAACTGCGTTGGAGGCGTCGGGGAGAAGCGTGGCCGTTGGATGAAAGCATCCAACGGTGGAGATCTGCATAGAAAAGGAAAAAAGGAGAGCGGGAGAAGAACAAGTGATAGTGATTTTGGACCGTCCGATTTGGACACGTGGACGGTCTAGATTGAATCAGAGGATCGCAATCGGAGGATCACAATCGGGGGTGATGGGTAAATGGAGCGATTGAAACATGCGATGCGATGAAGTGCAGGCCGTCGATCTAAATATTAGATCGACGGTGGAGAATAAATCGGGGGAGAGGCTGATCGGGGGAAGTAACAAATGGACGCGATGCAAAAGTTGCGATGCGATGGAGCGTTGGCCGCTTGATTGGATTTCGATCAATGGCAGGGATTTGTTTTGGAATGATCTGGCGGAAAAACCCTTATAATTTATGAAAACTCAAACTTTGGAAAAAACAAAGGTTTTTACGGATCGGGTGCGAAAAATATATATAAGGTGGACAGGCACCCGACTGCGGGGCCTTCGGTCTTTACGGAATGCAATATGCCCGGGGCATATTAAAACAAAGTCCAATCGCAATCGGGCCATCGGGCCTCGTCTTTTCAATCAACCCATTTGAAACATTGCGATGCGATTGGCGCCTGGGATCTTTAACACTTGGTCCCGGGCGAAAGTCATATGAAATGAAAAGGCGGGCAGAGTTTATACACATAAGTCCTGATCGCATCGGAATGTTTCGATGCGGCCTTTTCAATCAACCCATTGTGTTTTCTCCGATTGCAATTGCGCGATCGGTCTTTTTATCTACCCATTTAAATATTTCAACACGTGACTTTGGTTTTTAAGTTAAAACTTTGGAAAAGTGGGGTTTTAAGACTTTAAAAAGAAAGAGAATGATCAAGAATAAATTTATATAGGGTTTTAAGCGCCGGATGTGGGCTTATGGTTTATACAAAGGTTTTGATCGCATCAGAGTTTATATGATGCAAAGCTAATCGCATCGGAACTTTCGAATATGGCAAAGACTTGCGTTCTTTGGATTTTTGTGATGCGATCAGCACCGAAAGGTTTTAGCGCTTGGTCTTAACGTGTGGGCATGTGGGGGGAAGTGGTTAGGACTTAGCCCAAGGGGCTTAGGTCGATAGTAAATAAAACTTGTTTTTTATGAATTTTTCAGAGTTTTTCAATGGAATTTGATGGTTTCGGTAAGGTTAAAAAGTGAGTTTTTAACCTCGTAAAGATGATTTTCATGAATTGAAGAAGGCAAATAATGAAAAATAGAGGAATTTTATGGAGAAAAGGGGAGCAAATGAAGGTTAATTTGGAAGAGGGGGAGGGGGAAAATGATGGTTTTTCAGCAGTCTTTTCTCATGAAACTAGCAGAATTTATAAGTATAAAATGGGAACAGTAATGAAGCTTTTGGACAAAGGCATGAGGCCTTACAGAGTCTTCAAGAGCCAAAAAATTTTAGTAATGAAATTTGTTCCTTGAAGGCTCAAAAAGTCTTAGTCACCTTTTGCCATAATAAATATCATAGGTGGCTAACAGTGGCTCCACTTGGGGATGATGCCTTATTGAAGGCATCAAGAACTTCAGACTGGCATTCTCTGGGAGGCTGACCTGTGCCTTATCCATTGGGCTGCCCTCCCTTTGCTGGGATGATCTTGCTCTGAAAACATATTAGCAGCCATGAAAACAATGGATTTTCATCTACAAGCTTTCTACCTACCCAATCCTATTGATCTAACGTTTTTTCTTCATTAGAGTGCACTTGGATTGGCAAAATCTCTTACAACAATTTATTCTTTTGAAAGAAAAAAATCTAATATAGTTCTACTTCTTATTTCTCCATGGACTCAGATTAAGTAGTTGAGCCCATATGCTTCTCTACCTAATCTACTAATTTGTTAGGATTAAACAGTCTAATAGATTTTTTATTCTCTAAATTCTACAACAGAAATTTAAAAACAGTCAAGTCAATGATTAAGTTGTTTGACTTGCTATGATCTATGGCATAAAAACAAGCTGCACATAGATTATTATTTGCAGAAAAGTAAATAAAAAATGATGAAGGTGTTGAGTATCAAAAGTGTTTTCCACATTCATACATATTTCCATTATGTCATAACCATTTAGTTCTTATTTCATAGCCATCTGACCTAAAACCCTACATCAAGTAACCATTTTCATAAATATATGGGTTAGGATCCTTGTTTTCCAAAGTTATTTATTTTATGTATTTAAAGTGAATTTATGATTAAAAACTAGAAAATTAACATAGTTTCATATATCTATATATGTGTTGTGAGTTTTGTGACATGTGTAGGTCAAAAAGGAGACTTCTAGAAGACCCTTATGTGGCACTCTAAGGCCAAATTCGAATTTGGTTGGAGAAGATCATGGGATCATGAGGATATGTGTCTCATTTCCTTGTTGTATTGAAACTCTAAGAGGATATGTGTCTCATTTCTTAGTTGTGTTGAAACTCTAGAAAGACATGTGTCTTATCATTTCCTATTTCGATTGTAACTCTAGAGATGGAGGGAGAGATTCATGGACTCCCATTAATGAGATAACTCCTCATATTTTGTATAAATAGGAGAAGCTTTCTCCTATCATGAGTAATGAAAAAGTAGTGAAAAATAGGAGAAGGAGAGAAAGGAATAGAGAGTCTTTTGTAACAAAGTTTAAGATGGAATGGGATGTAGATTTGTGAGTTTTTCAATAAAGAAGTTCCTTGATGGTGTTTTGATTACAATTTTAAGGAGCTGAAGAAGGATTACACCAAATTGGTAGCAGAGGGCCCCTGCTATTCAAGGAGGTTTTGCATGTTTTCTAGATAAGTTGCTTTCAATTCTGTTTTTTCATATTTCCTTACTTAGATTTCTTTCTGAAATCATAGCTTTTAGCATTATTTTTCATGTCATTTGTTTAGATAAAGGATCCTCATGATATTGCAGTTAGTCTCTTTCTCAAGCTCTTCCAAAACATCTTTATTAAATGAATGGGATTCAATTGTGATATTTTGAGTTATTAGCATTTCATTTTATGTTATTTAGTTTTTAGTGTTTACATTATATTTCTTTAGGCAGAGTCAGTAAGAGGGCCAGAAGCTTCTGGTTTCATCCTTTCTAGTAAAGGTGAAATAACCAATAAAAGCCCCTACTGTCAATCTCTGTATAAGAAATATTTTGTTCACACAATTTTAGATCAGATTCCTCATTATACTGTAATTAGTCTCTTTCACAAGCTCTTCCAATAAACCTTTAATTCACGAATGGGACTAAGTTGTAGTATTGTGAGTTATTGATTGTTTTGCTTCATAGAAGATCTTTATCACATTATGATTAATCTCTTTCAAAAAGCTCTTCCAATAAACCTTTAACTCATGAATGAGATTTAATTGTAATGTTATAAGTTTTTTCAACATTTCATAGGATATCCTTACTACATTATAGTAATCTTTTTCTCAAGATCTTCCAACAAACCTTTATCAAATGAATGAGATTTCACTGTAATGTTTTAAGTTACTTTTCTGTTTTGCAATTAGATTAAAAGATCCTCATTATCTTACAATCATTATTTTTCTTAAAATGTTCTTCCAACATATCAATATTAGATGAAAGAGATTTGGTTGTATCATGTTGAGTTAATTAGCATTTTCTATTTTGCAATTAGATTAAAAGATCCTCATTATCTTACAATCATTCTTTTTCTTAAAACGCTCTTCCAACATATCAATATTAGATGAAAGAGACTTGGTTGTATTATGTTGAGTTACATTTCATGTTCATTTGCAAGCTAGGATATCCATGGATTAGAATGTTCTGTTTTTCACCATTTTCCTAATTAGGGATAGAATTTACAATTACACTCTGTTTTGAGTCTAAGGTTTCTTTTTCCTTTCTTTTTGACATAGATTTGATTTCATCTTTTAAACATAGAGTAGCGTATTAAAAATACAAAACCCCCAAAAACATCAATAAAATACATACAACGAAGTAAGGAAGAGGTCACTTAAGCACATATAGTGCACCACACTTCATCAGTTTACTAGCCCTGGTTGATAATTTATGTTAGCAATTTAAGACACTAAATTGACTACACAGAAGGCTTAAAATCTGAAAATTCAAAGCACTTCCTTCATCTTTTTACAAATCTGTTTTGACTCTTATGTGAGTTTTTTCTTCCTTGCTCTCTGGTTCATATTTTGAGCTAATTAGAACCAGATTTTCTTCTTCTTTGACTCATAATTTGAAACAGATTTGAGTCATCTCTTTTGGAAACTTAGGTTCATATTTTGATCATGTTTGAACCTTTAATTTCTATCCTAAACTATCTACTGATAAGCCAATATTAAACAGTTTGGCAAATCGAATTCACTATCCTATCAGCAGAAAATTTAAAGCCAATTAGTCAAGTTTAGGCTGTTTGACTAACTAGAAGTGTGTTATTCAAGAGTGGCATTTAAGCTTGCACACTTTCAGAATTTGTTTCTCTTTTTTGGTATGGGGCTATACCTTCCTTGTTTTCACAATCTGCCCTCTTTTCTCTTTTCTATTGTCTTTGTATTTTTTATTTTCCTAACTTTGAATGCAATGATGGATGAGATATTTATAATGAAGAAAGATAAAAAAAGCTTCAAAACATAGCATTGATCAAGAGAAGTAATTCTTAAGCATCCTGCCATTGACAGGACCCCCAAACAATTCAAATCCATTCAACTCCTGCAAGAAAAATGCATTGTTACCAGCAGCTGAATGAATAGAGAAAGGGCCAAGCCATAAGTTGTCAAATTTTCCATGCTTGCCCTTTTCTTCCCTTCTTGAATCCCATTTTAAAAATTTGTCCCCAATATTGAAATTGCTGGCCTTTGTTCTTCTGTCAAAAAGCCTTTTAATGCTGTCTTGTTTCTGCAATGCTTTGTTATACACCTCCTCTCTGGTTTGCTGAAGATGAATGGTCTGGTTTATTCTTCTGATCATGTCATTATCTTCAGTTTGTAACTCTTGAATCAACTTCATCACTGGTACACCAAGAATGTTGGAAAAATTGCATCAGTACCATACACAATTTGGAAAGGAGACATACCAATAGATTTCTTCAAAGTCAATCTCTCAGCCCAAAGTGCATGAACCAGCTTTGTGTGCCAAGACTTCTTGTTGTCTTCCAACAGTTTCTTGATTATGTTCACTAAGCTTTTGTTTGAGGATTCTGCAAGTCCATTACCTTGAGGGTAATAGGTCGTGGAATGCCCCAATGTTATGTGATATCTATGACAGAACTCAACCATCTTCTTTGATCCAAATGTTGCTGCATTATTAGTGATAATCTTGGTAGGACAGCCAAATCTGGAGAGAAGATTAGTCTCCATAAATTTTATGATAACTGAATCATTGGCCTGCCTACAAGGTATGGCTTCTATCCACTTAGTGAAATAGTCTGTGGCAGTGAGAATCCATCTATGCTGAGCAGAAGATGGGGGATGTTTTTATCCTATGAAGTTAAGTCCCCACTGTTGAAAAGGGGCTTCAATAGTGATTGGATGTAGAGGTAGGGGTAACAGTTTTCTTTTGCCTTCAAAAAGTTGACATTTATGGCAAGATACGATCATCTTATGCACATCATGGAAAAGAGTAGGCCAATAGAAACCAGCCCTCAAAATTTTGTTGGTTGTTGTCTTCCAGTACAAATGGCCTCCACACTCTCCTTCATGAAATTGATATTTAACCTTCTTTGCATCAAACTCAGGCAAACATTTAAGCAATACACCACTTGCATTTTTCCAATAAAGACATCTATCTATAATGCAATAGTTTACAGCTTTTAACTTTAAGAATCTTTCCTTTTCTTTTGTCAAACTAGGAGGTGTATTTAAGTTAAGCATAACATAAATAATATCAGCATACCATGGAGAATTCATAAAATGATATTCAACTATAGGAGTTGAGAATTCTTCTTGGTCATCCAAAGCATCAATCATATTAATATCAAGAACTTCAAAATTGGATTCAACCATCAATCTAGCTAGACCTTGGCCTTTGATGAGTTTAGTGGGTTTTATCTCTAAATCATATTCAAGAATAATAACAATCCACTTACCTCTCTTACCATCTGGGTCCTGTGTTAGAATGTCTTTAACAACTGAGTTTGGGACAAAGGCAATGATGTGTGAGTGAAGGATGTACACCCTGAAGTCTTTCAAAGCTTTAACCAAAGAAAAATCTTGCTTCTCCATAATGTTATACTTCAAAGGGGCATCCCTCAATGCCTTACTAAAGAATGCAATAGGCTGCTCTTGTCCTTGTGTATTTTTCTGCAAAAGGACAGCAGCTATAGTATGTTCTGATGCAAATGAAAAAATATAAAAATATTTTGAAAAATCAGGACTTATAAGAACCGGTGTTTTGGTTAACACTTGTTTCACTAGTTCAAAGGACTTATTTGCTTCCAAGGTCCATTTTACGCCTTTCTCCTTCTTTAAAATGTTTGTGATATTCCTAAGGAGCTCAGCCAAGTTGGGGATGAACCTTCTCAAAAATTTAATCTTTCCAATGAAAGACTGCAACTCTTTAATGTTTCGAGGATGAGCAATTTTCAATATGGCCTCAATCCTCTTGGGATCTATCTTTATACCCTCTTCCAAAATAATGTTCCCAAGAATTTTACCTTCTTGGAGACCAAATAGTGTCTTCTTAGGGTTTAAAGATATCCCAATATTTCTGCATTTCTCGAAAACCTTTCTTAAATGTTCTAAGTGCTCTTCATCTGTTTTTGAAAACACAATAACATCATCAAGGTAGATAATGATGAAGAAGCCCAGTGCCTCTGAGAATGCTATGTCCACGGCTCTTTGAAAAGTTGCTCCAGCATTCATTAGACCGAAAGGCATTTTCACATACATGAAAGTGCCCCATGGTGTAGTAAAGGCTGTATTTAATTGATCAACAGGGTGGACTAAAATCTGATTGTACCCTGAATATCCATCAGGCAAAGAAATGTGTTTAGACCCTACCACCCTTTGTAAAATGTGATCCATCTTGGGTAAAGGGTAGTTGTCTTTTAATGAAGCTTTGTTTAAGTCTCTAAAGTCTATACAAAGCCTGATTTCTCCAGTTTTCTTCCTAACAGACACCAGATTAGATACCCATTCAGAATATGTAACAGGGACAATAATACCAGCATCATACATTTTCATGATTTCCCTCTAAACCAATGGTAACTGGACAAGGTTTATTCTGCGCAGTTTCTGTTTGAATGGTTTTTGGTTTTCTTTGAGGGGAATTTTGTGCTGTATAATTTCAGTGTCGTAGGACTTGAGATCTTCGTAACTCCATGCAAAAACATCAGAGAACTCTTTAAACAGTTCGATGTATTTAAGTTTAATGTGATTCGGTAAAGTCTTGGACAGTTTAATCATTTTCGACTTAAGTTCGCTGCCAATATTACATTCTTCCACTTCGGTCTCTACAGGTTCCAGCTTTGGTTTATTCGCCACATCGTTAAAATCAAACAACTCTTCTAAAGGGGCCAGACCTTTAGGCAAACTTTCATCTTTAGAGCGCAGAGTTTCTAACTCCTCTGTTTCAAACTCTGCATTCATTTCTGTTTCGCTTTCAAGTTCGTTGGACCAAAGGTTTATATTAGCGAGTTCAGGAGACGGTTCTTTTGCATCAAGAAAATTTTCTTCCTTGCAGTCTGTTTCATAATCTGAATCTGAACCATTTGGTTCGAATTCATTTCTGAATTGCATGAAGTCTTCTATTTGTTTGTCGTTGTCAAATACCTGCCAATACTTCTCATTATCGGGCACAGCTAGTCTGAATTTTATCTGAGTTGTGCAGTCTTTGGTGTTATATGGCGTTAAGCATGTTCTAGCTGCAAAGGCTAAATTGTGGGCCGCAATATTTCTTTTCCTTGGGACAAAAAACAGTTTGGACTCCTCGAATGTTTTCAAAAGGTCCATGACATCGTTTCGGTAGGCCCTGAGTCTGGGATGATTTGTGTTATACTCCCCATTGACCTGCCTAATAACTAACTCTGAATCCCCATGTACGTTAATTCTTTTGGCTCCTATCTTTTTCAACAAACGTAAGCCTAGGAGAAGGGATTCATATTCCGCTATGTTATTGGAACACTAAAAGTTTAATGTACAGGAAATACATTCGGTGTGGTTGTTTTCAGTGTTAGTAATCCAGACACCTGCGCCAGCGTTAGTCCTAGTGTAGGATCCATCAAAATACATACTCCACAGAGGACCATTCTTAGTTTCATCCTGTTTACCGTCCTCTTCAACTGGCGTGCCTTCTGATAGTTTTTGAGTATCAGCGCTTGGTGGAATGCGTTTTGATTCCCCAGGATTTGCGTTTATTTGATGGTCGTTTCCTTTAGTGTCCAGGTTTAAAAACAAAGGATGCATGACCTGTAGTTCAAGACCTTTGTTTAGTTTGCTAATGTCTTCAAAGGCAACAAACTATTTTAACATTTCTACGTTGTGTTCCTCTTCCTCCTTGTCAGCCGTTAACTTTGTCAAAGTTACTTGTTCATCTAATGTTTCTTCATTAAAGAGGATAAATGAATCAAGGCCCGTGTTTACAGAGTATAAAGGGGAGTTTTGTGGTCTGTCTTGACTTGTCACTGTGTATTGCATATGAGACTCCCTGTAGAGTCTTCTATTCTGATTGAAAACAGGGATAGTCGCGTAGGTCATGTCCATTTGCATAGTCCCTTGTAACTTAGCCCCCCAAGATCTTGATAATAACATTCCATACTTTGGGGGCACATCAGCCACAAAAATATCCATGACTAAACATTTGGCTGGAATTTGGGCTAAGTTAACACAGAGGTCTTTGATTAATCCTAAACATCTTACTCTGCTGGAATCAAAGGAGTAAAGGTCTTTGTAAGGTCTGGTGATTTCTAAACCCAGGCTCTCCATTACAGCTTTTGGAATTAAATTATGAGAAGCCCCGGAATCATGCATAGCGTTGTGCAAAATTTTGTCATGAACGTTTAAACTCACATAAAAGGGAGGAACAGGTCCCTCTTGATATCTACCTTCAATCTTTGGACCGAAAATAAGCTCTGGCTGGTCATCATTAAGATTGATTGTATCATTGTTCTCTTCTATATTTAAAGCCTTCAAAATTTGGGTTCTATATACATGTTGGGCAGCTAACTCGGTCAAAAGAACAGAGATTTTTATCTTTGAGATTTCCTGCTCAAGGCTGAAAGGAAATTGGTTTTTTGAAGTGCTGGTTTCAGCCTTATTAGCTGTCACTTTATCAGCAATATCAGATTGTTGATTTGTTTTATTTACACTTGACAAAACAAATTTCACAGGAGTACTAGCTGAAGTGTTAGTACTGCTAAGGTCTGCACTCTGTTTTTCATTACTTTGAGTGCCTTTCTCTTTTCCTTTATCAGAATTTATAGCCACTATTTTATCCTTTTGTTTGACAACTCTAGGCTTGGTTGTAGTGTTGTTTTGTGAAGATTTGTTAGAGGTTTTGTTGTTGGGGGTCTGTTGACTGGTTTTGCTTCTAAGGTTATATTCTCTTTGAGACTCTATGATGACATTTTCCATGTCTTGATAATAATTTTCATCATCATCTCTTTTGTCATCATAAGGGGTGTATAGACATTGTTTTCTATCATAATGAATCTCAAAGTCATCATTATCTACCCACAACATGTTGATACCATCTTCCTCTGTTATCTCATCTATTTCCTCAACCTCACTTACATAGTTTTGATGAAAGGGAGGAGTGATCTGCTGATCATCTTCCCTAGTTCTGTTTGGAGGTTGGTTCCTTCTAAAATTCTGATTCTGGTTCTGATTTCTATTTTGAGGAGCAGTTTTTTTTTGGCTTGCTTGTGCTCTCTTAATTATGCTCATCTCTTTCATCATTTCTTCCATCATTCTCTCCATTTTTGAGTTTGAAGTAGAAGGTGTGGATTCCTCTCTAAAGGAAACTCTCTTTTCAGTTTTCATTCTTGCTCTCTTCTCCATTAAGTTGACTTCCATAGAAAGAGCACCCTTTTGCATATCTTCAAGAGTTGCAAAATCTCTCTCTCTCAGTTGATAAGTGATGTCAGATTCAAACCATTCAAGAAACTTGTTTAAAGCTAAGCCCTGTGGAGGTTTAAGTTCCGGGGAAAGTGCATTATACACACTATTGAATCTTGTGCAATAAGCTTTCACACTTTGCCCAGGGTTTCTATGGAGGTTCTTGTAGTCAGAAAGGGCTTGAAGAGGGTTTTTCTTTACTTCTCATTTGTTTAATAATGTTTGATGGAAGGCTTGGACATCATTAATACTATGGGGAGCTAGGCCTTTGAACCATTTTCTTGCTTCTCCCCCTAGGCTCTGAGCAAATAACCTAAGCTTGACAGAATCATCATCAATTACATTTTTTTCAAAGTAGTCATTCATCTTATCCACATGTTTTGATGTAGTTGTAGCATTGTTAGCCTCATACAATGGAATTTTGGACTGATAGTCCTGTGGAAGATTGAATAATGGTACAGGAAGGACTAGGGGAGCATACCATGCTGCCATGATATGTGGTGGGGGTAAATTTACAAGGAGTGGATTAACAACAGGAACAGTGGGTTGAAGTGGAGTGGTTTGAACAGTTGATGTAGGGTGAGAAGAAGTGGATGGACCAAGAATATACTGTTGAGCTGATATTGGATGAGAGAGACCTAAGTTGTGAAGGAAATGTAAATCAGGAGGTGTTGTTTTCTGCTACCAAGAGGTTCACTTGTTTCAGGAGATGATAGTGAAGAATCAAAATCTAACTGATCTAAATAACCAAGAGACCTAGTTCTAAATGGATTTACTAATTCAAATTGAGATTTTTATAGAGATGAAAGATTTTCAGGAACTGAATTAGCTCTCAAGGGTGATCTGAAAATAGTTGATAATTTAATCTTAGGAGACTTCCTAAGGATACTTTCTAGGTTATCAACTATCTCAGGTGGATCAGGGTCAGGATAGGCTCTAGTGTGAATCTTTCTAGAAGCCACTATGTTGTGTTTTTCAGACCCAAATAAAACAAGGAAGGTTCAACCAGGTATGACAATCTTTGAATGGTTAACCAATCTGTTTATGCAAATTTTAATCCTACAGTCTTCTGACTGAGTTTGAAATATATTATAATGATAAGGGTTCTTCCCAGTGGATTCTTAAGGTCTGTTGAGGATTGTGGAGTCTCCAAGTGGAAGTTTTTAGCCCCTAAGGAGGTAAAAGGTTTTATGGTCCACCACCATGTTTATTGGATACCAATCTGAAATATTTTTATGTATTTCTGAGTTATCTTTCAGTTGTATGGTTTTTAAGAATATCCTAACTCTGTGTCAAAACTCAGCTACGGTTATGAGACAAAGACAGTTTACTCTTATGGCTAAGCCAGCTGATATTTCAAGGTTATATAAAGTCTTAAGAGAATTCTAGGTATCACCTAGATTGTCACTGATTCAGACAAGTTCTATCATGATTACCGTTATTTGGTAGTGCTTGAAAAGGATGCTTTTAACTCACAAGGTTTTATAAAAATGAAAATGATTCTGGGCTTGTTCCGCAGCGGAGTCGCCAGAAATGTTAGGAATCTGTAATCAGCAAGACTGGCAAAGTCCGATCACAGAAACAACATCGTTTCAACCAAATTTGGGATTCTAGGATCTAGCCCTCCTGAATCCGGAGAGGGATCTCTCCAATATGTACAAAGATGGATTTGTCTTTGAAATTTGGGGTAATAATATTAGGCTAGTTATGAAGGTCAAGGGTTTTTTTTGTTTTTGGATGGTTGAGCATGAATACTGTTTGAGGTGGAAAGTCTTAAGTGCAAAGAGTTTCAAAGGTGAGAAGTTGCAAGTGAATAGAATAGCTAGGCTAAAAATATAGATATAACATTGTTTTTTAGTCCATTGGGCTATGGGGTCATAACAGGGCTTTAATTGAACAACAACATCAAGAGTGATCCAAGGGGAAAGTCATCTACACCACAAGATTATTGAGATTTAAATGATGGAATGGGACAATAAAGTGTTGGAGGGGTGGAAACTGATAATAATTTCACAAGGGATTTATAGTCAGTCCAAACAAGAAAAGCCTCTTAAGTAACTGTTTAAAACCAACCAAGTGTAGGGCTAACCATTGACTTCTTAGGAAAGTTTGTATTAAAGCAGCTTAATTGACAAAAAATCCAGTAATCCACATAATTACCTTCAGAAAGTATGAAAACATATAAGAGAAGACAGAGTATAAAATCAAGATTAGATAAAGTACTTTTAAACCTAGTCTGCTTTCAGTTAACACCAAGGGAAAATTTTAGAATCTACCTTTGGAGAATAGAAGCTAGAAACAGGGCAAACCATCACTTTCTAGTCTTACTTTAATAAGAAAATAAGGAAAATAACTTTCAAGAACAATGTTTAAAGCAAACAGTAGGACGAGGGAACTCCAGCATTCCTAACTGCTTAAACTGTATTGAATCATTCTGAAATAAACAATTTGGAGGAAAACATTCAGATAAAGCTTTTCAGTCAGAGAAGGTTACTGATGTACAACAGGTCCTAACTCTATAAATGTTGTTCTTTATCAGAGAATAGTGAACAATATGACATACATAAAGGAAAACAATAACAAAGAAGGGGCACTTCACCAGTGATATAGATCAGGATCCCAAGAAACAACTTGTTTATTGATGTCAAACCAGTTACAGTACTCAGATCCAATGTTTCAGTTCAGCAATCATCTTCACTATCCAGCCTAACAAAACTAACAAAAACAGAGCTCCAAGGGCCAGTGAACATTATTTACAGTCAGAAAGTTTAAGCTCAGATGTATTTCAAAGTTCTAAAACCAACAATTTCTCATCTTCTACAGAAGTATTTATAGAAGAATGAGGAGGTGAGATCTAACAAAAGATCTCTCAAGGAAATTAATACACATTCAAGACTTCTTGGTCTTTTAAGGGGCTCGATGAAGAATTTTACAGGTGTTTCATTGTATTAACTATTTTACAATTAATATCAAAGCTCAGTGGGAGATTTATTTGACTTTGAGGCTCTGCGTAATGTTTGGAGTAACTCTGCAGATATTTCTGCATTTATTTCCTTGCAGAAGTAACTCGCTGGCTGCATTGAGGCAAAATATTTGATTTTGCAATAAGTTCAGCCTCTGTTTGAATGTTTTGAGGAAACAAGTGGCTCTGTGGTAGCTGAGGAATAAATTTGCCTCAAATGTGATGGTGGAGGCCTTTCTACTTGTTAAAAACTCATGATGTTTCCTTTAATTGTGTTTTAATCCAGGGAATTATGCTTTTGATAATCATTCTTAGCCGTAATTCCCCAAATTTGTCTTTAATCTTCTACTCTACTGCACTCTGTTCTTCAAAGTTATACTCTTTTAAATCGTGTTTTAAACACAGTGTCTTGCCGATGTGTAGGGCCGCACAGGGCTCTTTATGGTATCGGCTCCCATGGAGCATTGAATAAACGTGGAGTGGATCCCTTTTGGTCGCTTTCCCTTTGACAACCAAAGGCTGAAATATCGGAACCTTTGGCTTTCTTTTCCTTTTTAATATGGAAAAAAAACCTTCGGAACCTGCAAAACAAGAAAATTGTTATGAAACCCTGCGCCTTTAGGTTAAACTGCATTGGAGGCATCGGGGAGAAGCGTGGCCGTTGGATGAAAGCATCCAACGGTGGAGATATGCATAGAAGAGGCAAAAAGGAGAGCGAGAGAAGAACAAGTGATAGTGATTTTGGACCCTCCGATCTGGACACGTGGACAGTCCAGATTGAATCAGAGGATCACAATCGGAGGATTGCAATCGGGGGTGACGGGAAAATGGAGCGTTTGAAACATGTGATGTGACGAAGCGTAGGCCGTCGATCTACAGATTAGATTGATAGTGGAGAATAAATCGGGGGAGAGGCCGATCGGGGGAAGTAACAAATGGACGCGATGAAAAATTTGCAATGCGATGGAAAGCTCCGATGTGATGGAGTGCTGGATGCTTGATCAACTTTCGATCAACGATGGGGATTTGTTTTGGAATGATCTGGCAGAAAAACCCTTATAATTTATGAAAACTCAAACTTTGGAAAAAAACAAAGGTTTTTATGGATCGGGGGCAGAAAATATATATAAGGTGGACAGGCGCCCGACTGTGGGGCCTTCGGTCTTTACGGAATGCAATATGCCTGGGGCATATTAAAACAAAGGCCAATCACAATCAGGCCATCGGGCTTGGTCTTTTCAATCAACCCATTGGAAACATTGCGATGCGATTGGCACCTGGGATCTTTAACGCTTGGTCCTGGGTGAAAGTCATATGAAATGAAAAGGTGGGCAGAGTTTATACACATAAGTCCTGATCACATCAGAAAGTTTCGATGCGGCCTTTTCAATCAACCCATTGTGTTTTCTCTGATTGCGATTGCGCGATCGGTCTTTTTATCTACCCATTTAAATATTTCAACACGTGACTTGTGTTTTTAAGTTAAAAATTTGGAAAAGTGGGTTTTTAAGACTTTACAAAGAAAGAGAATGATCGGGAATGAATTTATATAGGTTTTTAAGCTCCCAATGCGGGCTTATGGTTTATACAAAGGTTTTGATCGCATCGGAGTTTATATGATGCAAAGCTATCGCATTGGAACTTTTGAATATGGCAAAGACTTGCGTTCTTTGGATTTTTGCGATGCGATTAGCGCTGAAAGGTTTTAGCGCTTGGTCTTAATGCATGGGCATGTGGGGGGAAGTGATTAGGACTTAGCCCAAAAGGCTTAGGTCGATAGTAAATAAAACTTGATTTTTATGAGTTTTTCAGATTTTTTCAATGGAATTTGATGGTTTCGGTAAGGTTAAAAAGTGATTTTTTAACCTCGTAAAGATGATTTTCATGAATAGAAGAAGGGAAATCATGAAAAATAGAGGAATTTTATGGAGAAAAGGGGAGCAAATGAAAGTTAATTTGGAAGAGGGGGAGGGGGAAAATGATGGTTTTTCAGCAGTATTTTCTCATGAAACTAGCAGAATTTCTGAGTATAAAATGGGAACAGTAATGAAGATTTTGGACAAAGGCATGAGGCCTTACAAAGTCTTCAAGAGCCAACAAGTTTTAGTAATGAAATTTGTTCCTTGAAGGCTCAGAAAGTCTTAGTCACCTTTTGCCATAACAAATATCATAAGTGGCTAACAAGATCAAGGGTCTCAGATCGGACGGTCAGGGAGTGAGCGCGATATTGATAAGATGCATGGGTGATAATAGCTGGGGCGGTTTTAATCAGGACTATCTGATCATACGGATGAACGACGGAGATCAAATCTAGAGCGGGTAGGACCCAAGAGAGTCGGGTCTACCGGGACGAATATGGGCTGTTAGATCTTAAAAATGGACAGTCGAGATCAATTTCGGGGTTAATGAAATAATATATGGGTGGAGAAAAGGTTAATATGGGGGTCATAAAACATTATGAAGCGGGGCGCATGATTTTTAACCAAAGTCGGGAGATGCATTTTGGACCGTCTGATTTGGACACATGGACACTCGAGATGCAATCGGAGTTTTCGCAATCGGCAGGGCAATGAACATGGAAGCGCCGAAGTGATTGATTGTGGGCCGTCTATTTGCAGATCATATCGACGGTGGAGGATGCATCGGGGAATTTTTTCAGCGGGCAGAGGGCTTTTGAGCATGAGCAACAGCAACCGTTGGATCTAGGAAGAGGGGAAGAGATCAACGGCTAATATTTCATCGGGAGGCCACCAATCGGGAGTGGATAAATACAATATGAAATGCGCTCGATGGAAAATACCCAATGTGAGATTGCGTGATCCATTCGATCATTCCAGATCAATGGTGGAGATTGTTTCAAATAATGAACCGGCGGAAACCCTTTATAATATATACAAACCAAAAATTTAACGAAAAAAAAAGGTTTTTGGATGTCGAGGTGGGTTATATATAATATTTTAGTGCCCGATTGTGGGCCTTGTGGTTATTAAATTAGATTCAAGGTACTGCGGAGGCACTCCTCATTACAGAATGATCATCGGGCTTGTGCTACCGCAGATAATGACAGCCGTCGATCTGTGGTCAACGCCCGATAGGTGGGTCAACTGCGGAGGTAACCCTTGGGTTAATCATTGGACTGTTTGTGCACCCGCAGTACCATTGATCCCAGATCAACGTTAACCTCACAGCTTTTAACGTGAACTCTGATTAGATCTGATCAACCCTTTGCCATTGATGTCAAAGGGGGAGGAAAGGAAAATAAAGGGGCTTCTATAAGACAAACAGAGGTAGAGTTTTGCCATCAATGCCAAAGGGGGAGATTGTTGGAAATGTTTTCATTGATGGAAAAGGAATTGGCAAAGAAGGAGCATCTGAAACAGTAACCATGAAAAGAGAAAAGAAAAGTAGCAGCAGAATTGTCCAAAGACAGAGTAGGAGAAAAAGGCCATCGAATAGAAAAGAATAAGTGAATGTTCTAGTAAATGGTAATTCATGTGTGAACATATGTATGCACCCTGATGGAATCCATGATAAGTAAGAAACCCTGTGAGGGGATTAATGGTGCTCTGTATGTTTTTCAAGGAACCGATGTTAATACGGTCGACAGTGTATCCAAAATGGTAGACAGTGGAGTTATATATTCGTTGAATATATGATATGAACAGAGTTATGGTTTTAAGCTCCACATGGAAGGGTCTACACTATTAGTAAGGAGCTAACTAGATTTCATGGAGAAAGGAACAAGGAGCGAGAGAAAATCAGTTATAACGTGGAAGAACTAAAATAGAGTATTTGGCATTAAAATTTCGGTGGAACACAGACTAACCCTTTGGAATCATGAACGGAACTTAGAGGTGGAACATAACAAAAGGAAGCGCGACAGAACCCTGCGTGGAAGAGCAGAACTGTGACCGAGTGAATAGTGAAGGTGGTTTCTGAGTTTCATCGCACCACCCTTCGGTGATAGGCCGTATTTCCTGGTTGGGGAGCGGTTCCATAGAAAGGTTGACACGTAGCAAAGGTGGACCCATGAAAACCGCTATCAAAGCATGCCATCGCACGTTAATGTTCGACCAAAGAAGCTAAGCGATATTATTGAATGCCATTGATCTTGGAAGGGGTCATCAGACGGTGTTCATTTGCTATAGATGTGTGAAGGTTACCCAAGGTACTACGCGCCATCGCGCGTTATCATCCGTGCATAATCAAAGAACGATATTTGTCAGATCATCTGAAGACCGAGCGATGTGCTCTTCGCCATCGGATGGAAATGATCATTAGCGATGGGCCCCAGTTTTAAATTATATTGATTGGGCCGTCGATTATGTATGTGGGGCCAGAACCAAAGGTCTATTTAAAAGCCATTTGATAAAAGCGCTGGTTATTAATATAAAGTTCTATTGTATATTTAATTGCCAAAGGTTGTGAATAATATTTATTTATCAAATTCCATGAATTTGATAAATAAAATTCGAATAAAAGAAAGAAAACCATCAGCGACACGTTAATGTTACTTAACCTTGGCTATAGTATTATTTGGCGGAGATAAAGATTGACTTTGGGACGATTCGTGCATGGAAGAACGAAGATTGGGATTTCAATTTGGATTGGTTCGACTTTTAATATGAATACCATTAGCGGTTGAGTGGTTTTCTACTCATGGTATTGATAAAGGCTAAACTATATAAGGAGAAGAGGATTACACTACAGGGTGAGCATGTGGAAGGATTGTTAATAAATAAATCTCTTTAAGAGATATTTGCATATATGATTCACCTATGGATATGATCTAGAAATGATAAATCTCTACGATGATCAGCAAAAGAAATAGATCTGACGGAAGTATGATGAAGAAATAGAAGAAATCTGGTGTATCTGAGGGTTGAGGCCTTCTGTATGAAAGAGGAAGTATCCTGCCAGTAGAAGCTGGTGTTAAAATCAGGGGATTGGAGCTCCCTTCCACTAGTGGTTGGAGAAAAAGAGAAGGTTGTATCCTTTCTGTAGGTGGGTGCCTGCGTGCTGGTATAAGTCTGCGTCAGCATAAAATTGTAAGAATTTTTCTTTATAATAAATATTGAAGACTGAGATAATAGCAGCAGTGGTTTTCTCCTGAATTGGGTTTCCACCTTAAATAATAGTGTTCATATGTCTTGCTTATGTTTTATGGTTTGTTCTGTTATTTCTGTTCATACTTACTACTTACTAAACATCTAGTGAATGAATGATGATCTAAGTAAAGACATAATAAGATCTCTGGACATACAAGTTGGATTCAGTAATGTAGCATATGGTTTTAAGAGAAAGAAAAGGTAAAAAAATTTCAGTCAGCTCTAAATACTGATTCACCCCTCCCTCTCAGTATTTTTCCCAACAATTGGTATCAGAGTAGGTCCTTCTGAAAAAAAGCTTAGCCGCTAGAAGGAAGATCAAGCAAGATGAGAAATCAAGATGGAAGAGCATCTATTAGGCCTCCGCTCTTTAACGGAAACAATTCAATCTTCTGGAAAACAAGGATGATATCCTATCTTCAGTCTATGGGAGAAGATGTATGGGAAATTGTTGAAGGAGGATATCAATATCCAGCTGCAGTACCAACAAATCCGACGGAAAGAAAGAATTATGAAACAAATGCAAAGGCAGTCAATGCTCTATTGGGAAGTCTAACTGAATCAGAATTTGTCAAATTCATGCAGTTGAATACAAAATCATTCTAAGTTATGAAGGTGATGCAAAGGTAAAAAGTGCTAAACTCCAAACTCTCAAAATTCAATATGAGAATCTAAAAATGGATAATGAGGAGAGCATTGCCAATTTCTTTTTACGTATTGATGATATTGTAAATCGTATGAGAAATCTGGGAGAAACAATAACCGAATCTACTTTGGTTGAGAAAATTTTAAGATCACTAATGACAAAATTTGAGTCAAAATTTTATGCTCTTGAAGAAAAGCAGGATCTTCAAAATCTTACTGTGGTGCAACTTCATGGCATACTAACTGAATATGAAATGAGAAGAGGAGGACCATCTGAAGTCAAAGAAGCAGTCTTTAGAACTTATACAAAAGAGAAGGAAGTACAAAAAACAGAAGGATCAGGATATATCTCAGAAGAATATGAGATAAACTTTGTAAAGAAACTTCAACTTGGCATAGGACGGTTCAGAGGTAAGCTTCCTTTCAAATGTTTTTATTGTGGAAGAGTTGGTCATTATGCTACTAAATGTCCTTATAAAGAAACACATAAAAAGGGGAAGGAAGTAGAAAGAAGGAATAAGAATCGTTTTAGCACTAGAAAGAGTTACTATACTCATGAAGACAGTGATGGGTTATCCGATAGCAGAGGACGAATGTGAAAAAGATCCATGGACTTCTCACAGCATTTGAAAAAGAATTTGCTGCAAGAAGAAAAGTGATACTTTTTTGGATGCTCTAGAGGACAATGATTTTCGATGAAAACAATCAACCCAAAATATGCTTAGAAGAAAGTAAAATAACCACATAGAGACTCGAAAAATCAGCTTGAAGAAAGGAGAAACACAATGAGACATTAGAGCAGAAGTAGTAAGTTCAAGAAAAGAACTTGAGAAAGTAAAGACTTAAATCTTAGATTTTCTAAAGGATCTGAAACCTTAGATGAGATTCTCAAGGTACAACGTTCTCCTCTTATAAAGACAGGTCTTGGATACATCGGAGAATCTTCTCAGGCTTCAACACCAAATTATCTAAAAGTAGCTACAGCTGGTTTATAACATTCTGCCACTCAGCAAGGGAATAAAGAATCTTTACAGGTAAAGCAAGATCATCTCAATTCAAAGAACACTAATAGGAATATCTTTTAAAGAAACACCAATCAACATGTAAATTCAAGTAGAAGATTTCATGAACGCAGAAATTTCTTCTTCAATGGACAATGTTTCTCATGTCACAATTTTGGTCATAAAGCTATTCAATGTGTTGCATATAAAACCATCATGACAAGAGAGGCAAGAAAGAAAAGATTGGATACTGAACCAAAGAAGAATACCTATAACAACTTTTCTCCTCTTCAAAATGAAGTTGAATGTGCTTATTGCAATAACTTTGGCCATGAAGAATCTGAATGCAGGAGCAAAGTCCAGCCAAAACAACACTTTCCCTCAAGTTCCAAAGTATGAAAAAAGAAGGAATTACAGGTTGAAAATTGTGGGATAGCATTATTTGAAGAAGGTGAAGAAAATCAATGGTACATTGATAGTGGATGCTCAAGACACATGACAGGTGACAAAAGCAAACTTCTTGCATATAGTGCTCTAGAAAAGGAAAAGAATGTTACATTTGGAAATGATACTCCTACGGTTATTAAGGGTAAAGGGTCTGTTTTTCTAAAATAATAGGTGAAAGCTAATGATGTCAAGTATGTGGATGGATTAAAGCATAACCTGTTAAGTGTAAGTCAAATGTGTGATCAAGGAACTGAAGTTGTCTTTAGTTCAAAAGAATGTGTGGTACGTGATCTTGATACATGTAAAAAAATTATAAAAGGAAAAAGAACTCCAAGCAACCTGTATGTATTGAAGAACTACAAAGAACAATGTTACTTGAGTAAATCTTCAGAAAACTGGCTATGGCATAGAAGTTTGGGGCATCCGAGCTTCTCTCAAATCAAAAAATCAAGCAGACTTAAAGCTGTTCGTGATCTTCCCAATTTTACTCTACCTGAAAATATCATATGCAAATCTTGCCAATTCGGTAAGCAAACCAGAGTACAATTTAATGCCAAGGAAGGATCATCAAGTAAGCCTCTTGAACTCATTCATACTGACATATGTGGACCTGTGAGGAAAAAGTCACCACGTGGTGAACAATACTATATCTTATTTATTGATGATTTTTCTAGAATGTGTTGGATTGGGTTGATTAAACACAAAGATGAAGCATTTGAGAAATTTCAGATCTTCAAAGCACTGGTTGAAAATGAATTAGATCTAAAAATCAAGTGTCTTAGATCTGATCGAGGAGGAGAATACACATCAGATGAATTCCTTGAATTTTGTGAACAACATGGCATAAAAAGACAGTTTTCTGTAGCTGGCACTCCACAACAAAATGGCGTAGCAGAAAGAATGAATAGAACAGTTCAACAAATGGCTAGAGCTATGCTTGATGATTTCGGAACACCTGACACATTTTGGGGAGAAGCAGCACATACAGCAGTAAACATTCTCAACAAGGCACATGTTCATGTAAATAGTGATAAAACTCCATATGAACTCTGGTATGGTAATCCTCCCACTGTAAAGCATTTTATAATTTTTGGAAGCAAATGCTTTATCAAAAATAATGATGAAAAACTTGGCAAGTTTGAACCCAGAGCAGATGAAGGAATACTTCTTGGTTACTCCTCTAGGAGTAGAGCATATAAATGTTACAATAAAAGACTTCAAAATATTTTTGAATGTATTGATGAGTCTCCTGCAACTCCAAAAGAAGAAAAACAAACAACAGATGAAGATGATGATGACATATATCCTTCTACATCAAATAGGAATGATATAGACAGTGAACCCAATGAAGAACCCGAAGATGATTTATTTGAAAAAGCTCCATCCAGATATGTTCAAAAGAATCATCCAGAATCTCAAATTTTGGGAGAAAAGGGATCAGGTGTACAAACAAGAAGGACTCTTGTGGGATCTTCTAGCTATCTAGCATTTCTATCCACTATTAAACCACACAATGTCAATCAAGCTAGCAAAGATGAATGTTGGATTCAAGCCATGAATGAAGAGCTTGATCAAATTGAAAAGAATCACACTTGGGAATTAGTACCAAGACCTCATGACAAAAATGTCATTGGAACTAAATGGATATTCAAAAACAAGTTAAATGAGAATGGGGATGTTATAAGAAATAAATATAGACTTGTTTGCAAGGGGTATGCTCAACAAGAAGGTATAGACTTTGAAGAAACTTTTGCTCCTGTAGCCAAAATTGAAGCCATAAGAATGTTTCTTTCTTTTTCAAGCTTCCAAAAAATCAAAGTTTATCAAATGGATGTTAAATCTGCTTTTCTCAATGGTGATCTAGAATAAGAAATTTATATAGAACAACCAGAAGGATTCATTTTGGGAAATGATGAAAAACTTGTTTGTAGACTTAAAAAGGCTATATATGGTCTCAAACAAGCTCCAAGGGCATGGTATTGTCGTCTTGACAAATATATTCATCAACAAGGATTTTCAAAGGGGTCTGTTGATAGCAACTTATACACAAAAACTGAAAATGACAAACTATTGATTGTGGTTGTATATGTTGATGATATCATTTTTGGAAGTAATGAAGAGTCTATGAGTTAGAAATTTTCTTCTGATATGCAGCAAGAATTTGAAATGTCTTTACTTGGGGAACTAACATTCTTTCTTGGCTTGCAAGTGCAACAAGCAACAGATGGCATATTCTTATCACAAGCAAAATATCTTAAGCAAATCTTGAAGAAGTATGGCATGGAAGATTGAAAACCTGTAAGTACACCAATGATAACCAGATGTAATCTCAGTTCTAATGATGATTCCCCCACGGTGAATCAACTAGAATACAGATCTATGATAGGAAGTCTACTTTATCTCACTGGGACAAGACCAAACATTATGCATGCAGTTGAGATTGTTGGAAAATTCCAAGCTAATCCAAAAGAGTCTCACCTTCAGTCTGTGAAAAGAATATTCAAATATCTACAAGGAACTCAAGACTTTGGACTATGTTATCCAAAGAATGTTGATCTTACTCTTCATGCATACACTGATGCAGATTGGGCTGGAAATGTTGATGATCGGAAAAGCACTAGTGGTGGTGCATTCTATATGGGGCCCTAGTTAGTATCTTGGTTGAGCAAGAAGCAAAGCTCTATTGCCTTATCTACAGTAGAAGCAGAATATGTGGCTGCCGCATCATGTTGCACTCAACTTCTCTGGATGATGCAAACCTTACAAGACTTTCAAATCAAATGTTCACCTCCTATATCCATTATGTGTGATAACACAAGTGCCATCAGTATCTCAAAGAATCCTGTTATGCACTCCAATACCAAGCACATTCCCATCAAGTATCACTTCTTACGTGAACAAGTGTTTGAGAAAAAGGTGAAGTTGGAATATGTGCCCTCCAAAGAACAAGTTGCTGATACATTTACCAAACCTTTACCCAGGGAAGCGTTCGAATATCTCAGACAGAAGCTGGGAGTAGTCTCTGTCATGCAGAAGATCAGATCTACTTAAATACAGAAGATTAATTGAATACGCGGTTTTCCTGAAGGACAAAAAACCGCGTATGGGTAGTTTCTGAAAAAAATTTGCTGGGTCAGCATTCTTCAGCACAGCTGCGGTGTTGTTGGGTATCTCTGGATGCACAAGTTAAGGGGGAGCATTGGTCTTGTGGAAAGAATGCATTGTTGGAATTATAATTATGTTAGAAGATGTAACATGATATCAGGGGGAGCATGGTATTATCGGTACATACGATCTTGGTATTATTGGCCCCACAAGGATCTTGGTATTATTGGCCCTACAATATGTATTAAGGAACTTGATTTCTTAAATTAGATTCAAGGTACTGCGGAGGCACTCCTCAGTACAGAATGATCATCGGGCTTGTGCTACCGTAGATAATGACAGTCGTCGATCTGTGGTCAACGCCCGATAGGTGGGTCAACTACAGAGGTAACCCTTGGGTTAATCATCGGACTGTTTGTGCACCCGCAGTACCATTGATCCCAGATCAACGTTAACCTCATAGCTTTTAACATGAACTCTAATTAGATCTGATCAACCCTTTGCCATTGATGTCAAAGGGGGAGGAAAAGAAAATAAAGGGGCTTCTATAAGACAAACAGAGGCAGAGTGTTGCCATCAATGCCAAAGGGGGAGATTGTTGGAAATGTTGTCATTGATGGCAAAGGAATTGGCAAAGAAGGAGCATTTGAAACAATAACCATGAAAAGAGAAAATCAAAGTAGCAGCAGAATTGTCCAGAGACAAAGTAGGAGAAAAAGGCCATCGAATAGAAAAGAATAAGTGAATGTTCTAGTAAATGGTAATTCATGTGTGAACATATGTATCTACCCTGATGGAATCCATGATAAGTAAGAAACCCTGTGAGGGGATTAATGGTGCTTTGTATGTTTTTCAAGGAACCGATGTTAATATGGTTGACAGTGTATCCAAACTGGTAGATAGTGGAGTTATATATTCGTTGAATATATGATATGAACAAAGTTATGCTTTTAAGCTCCACATGGAAGGGTCTACGCTATTAGTAAGGAGTTGACTGGCTTTCATGGAGAAAGGAAAAAGGAGCAAGAGAAAATCAGTTATAACACGGAAGAACTAAAATAGTGTATTTGGCATTAAAATTTCGGTGGAACACAGACTAACCCTTTGGAATCATGAACAGAACTTATAGGTGGAACATAACAAAAGGAAGTGTGAAGGAACCATGTGTGGAAGAGCGGAACCATGACCGAGTGAATAGTGAAGGTGGTTTCCGGGTTTCATCACACCACCCTTCGGTGATAGGTGGTATTTCCTGGCTGGCGAGCGATTCCATAGAAACGTTGACACGTAGCAAAGGTGGACCCACGAAAACTGCTATCAAAGCGTGCCATCTCATGTTAATGTTCGACCAAAAAAGCTAGGCGATATTATTGAACATAGTTGATCTGGGAAGGGGTCATCGGATGGTGTTCATTTGCTATAGATGCATGAAGGTTACCCAAGGTACGACGTGCCATCGCGCGTTATCATCCGTGCATCATCAACGAACGATATCCGTTGGATCATCTGAAGACCGAGCGATGTGCTCTTCGCCGTCGGATGGAAACGATCGTTAGCGATGGGCCCCAGTTTTAAATTATATTTATTGGGTCGTCGATTATGTATGTGGGGCCAGAACCAAAGGTCTATTTAAAAGCCATTTGATAAAAGCGCTGGTTATTAATATAAATTTTTATTGTATATTTAATTTCCAAAGGTTGTGAATAATATTTATTTATCAAATTCCACGAATTTGATAAATAAAATTCCAATAAAAGAAAGAAAACCATCAGCGACATGTTAATGTTACTTAACCTTGGCTATAGTATTATTTGGCGGAGATAAATATTACCTTTGGGACGATTCGTGCATGGAAGAACGAAGATTGGGATTTCAATTTGGATTGGTTCGAATTTTAATATGAATACCATTAGCGGTTGAGTGGTTTTCTATTCATGGTATTGATAAAGGCTAAACTATATAAGGAGAAGAGGATTACACTACAGGGTGAGCATGTGGAAGGGTTGTTAATAAATAAATCTCTTTAAGAGATATCTGCATATATGATGCACCTATGAATATGATCTAGAAATGATAAATCTCTACGATGATCAGCAAAAGAAATAGATCTGACGAAACTATGTTGAAGAAATAGAAGAAATCTGGTGTATCTGAGGGTTGAGGCCTTCTGTATGAAAGAGGAAGTATCCTTCCAATAGAAGCTGGTGTTAAAATCAGGGGATTGGAGCTCCCTTCCAGTAGTGGCTGGAGAACAAGAGAAGGTTGTAGCCTTTATGTAGGTGGGTGCCTGTGTGCTGGTATAAGTCTGCGTCAGCATAAAATTGTAAGAAGTTTTCTTTACAATAAATATTGAAGACTGAGATAAAAACAGCGGTGGTTTTCTCCCGAATTGGGTTTCCACCTTAAATACTGGTGTTCATATGTGTTGCTTATGTTTTATGGTTTGTTCTGTTATTTTTTTTCATACTTACTGCTTACTAAACATCTGGTGAATGAATGATGATGTAAATAAAGACATAATAAGATCTTTGGACATACAAGTTGGATTCAGTAATGTAGCATATGGTTTTAAGAGAAAGAAAAGGTAAAAAAAATTTAGTCAGCTCTAAATACTGATTCACCCCCCCCCCCCTCTCAGTATTTTTCCCAACAAGTTGATCATCAGGGTGGACTAAAATCTGATTTTACCCTGAATAGCCATCTAGCAAGGAAATTCTTTTGGAACCAACCACTCTTTGTAAAATATGATCCATCTTAGGTAAAGGGTAGTTTTCCTTGAGTGAAGCTTTGTTTAAGTCTCTAAAGTCTATACAAAGCCTAATCTCTCATTTTTCTTCCTAACTGACACCAGATTAGACACCCACTCAGAATATCTAATAGGGACAATAATACCAGCTTCATACATTTTCTTGATCTCCTTCTCAACCAAAGGTAACTGAACAGGGTTTATTCTACGCAGCTTCTGTTTAAATGGCTTTTGGTTTTCCTTGAGAGGGATTTTGTGCTGAATTATTTCAGTGTCATAGGATTTCAGATCTTCGTAACTCCATGCAAAAACTTCAGAAAATTCTTTAAACAACTCTATGTATTTGAGTTTAATGTGAGCTGGTAAAGTCTTAGACAATTTAATCATCTTAGGTTTAAGTTCACTGCCTATATTACACTCTTCAACTTTAGTCTCTACAGGCTCCAGTTTTGGCTTCTTGGCCACATCGTTGAAATCGAACAACTCTTCTAAAGGAGACAGATCCTTTGGCAAAATTTTATCATTAGACTACAGAGTTTCTAATTCCTCGGTTTCTATCTATGAAATCATTTCTGTTTTGTTTTTAAGTTTTCTTGACAACAGATTTATATTAGCAAGGTCAGGAGACGGTTCCTCTTCACCAAGAAAATTTTCTTCACTAGGGCAGTATGTTTCATAATCTGAATCCGAACTGCGTAGTTTGAATTCATTTTTGAACTGTATGAAGTCTTCTATTTGTTTGTCTTTGTCAAACACTTGCTAATATTTATCGTTGTCAGGAATGGCTGGTCTGAATTTAATCTGAGTTTTACATTCTTTGGTTTCATATGGTGTTAGGCATTTTATAGCTGCAAAAGCTAAGCTGTGAGCCATGATATTTTTTCTTCTTGGGAAAAAAATCAAATGGGATTCATAAAAAGTTTTAAATAGATCCACAACATCGTTTCAATAGGCCCTAATTCTGGGGTGATTAGCGTTGTATTCCCCGTTGACCTGCCTAATAATTAATTCTGAATCCCCATAAACTTTAATTCTTTTGGCTCCTAAATTTTTCAACAAATGTAAGCCAAAGAGAAGGGATTCATATTCCGCTATGTTATTCTAACACTGAAAGTTTAATCTACATGAAATGCTTTCTGTGTGGTTATTTTCAGTGTTGCGTATCCAGACCCCTGCACCAGCATTTCTCCTAGTGCAGGACCCGTCAAAGTACATACTCCACATGGGACTAGTTTCAGATTTATCAATTCGATTAATGTCCCCTTAAACTAAAGTGCTTATGGTTTGTTCTTGAAAATCAGCACTCTGTTGAATCTATTTTAACTCCTCAGGTTTTTCATTAAGTTGAGGAATGATTTCTTGATTGTCAAGGTTAAAAAGGGATGGACGCATGATTTGTAGTTCAAGACCTGTGTGATGTTTGCTGTTGTTCACGGGTTCAGCAAACTATTTAGACAGTCATATGATGTCTTTCTCTTCCTCTCTATTGACCATTAATTCAGTTAAAGTGACTTGTTCATCCAATATTTCATCGTTAATCAGAATAAAAGAATCGAGGCTTGTATTTACAGAATATAGAGGAGAGTTTTGAGGTCTGTCTTGACTAGTAACCATATACTGCATATGGGACTCCATGTAAAGTTTTCTTGTCTGATTAAACATAAGGATGGTCGCATAGGTCATATCCATCTACATATTTCCTTGTAACTTAGCCCCCCAAGATCTAGATAACAGCGTACCGTACTTTGGGGGCACATCAGCCACAACAATATCCATTACTAAGCATTTGGCTGGGATCTATGCTAAGTTAATGCAGAGGTCTTTGATTAGTCCTAAACATTTTACTCTGCTTGAGTCAAAGGAGTAAATATCCTTATAAGGTCTGGTGATTTTGAGGCCTCGGCTCTCCATTACAACTTTAGGCATTAAATTGTGAGAGGCCCCGGAATCATGCATAGCATTATGTAAAATCTTGTTATGAACATTTAAACTAACGTAAAAGGGAGGAACAGGTCCCTCTTGATATTTACCTTCAATCTTTGGGCCAAAAATAAGCTCTGGCTAGTCATCGTTCAGATCGACTGTGTCATTATTCTCTTCTATGTTTAAAGCCTTCAAAATTTGGGTTCTATATACATTTTGGGCAGCTAGTTCAGAGAGAGGAACATAGATTTTAATTTTGGAAATTTCTTGCTCCAAACTAAAATGCATCTGATTCTTTGAAGTACTTGTCTCAGCCTTGTTAACCGTCAATCTATCAGCAAAGTCAGTTTGCTGATTTGCTCTATTTACATTTGAAAAAATCGTTTTAACAGGAGTACTAGCTGAAGTGTTAGTACTTCTAAGGTCTGCACTTTGTTTTGCATTGTTTTGAGTGCTTTTCTCTTTACCTATATCAAAATTTCCAGCCACTGCTTTGTTCTTTTTTTTTACAATATTTGGTTTGTTTACAGTGCTGTTTTGTGAAGATTTGTCAGAGGTTTTGTTGTTGGGATTTTGTTGATTGGTTTTAATTCTAAGGTCATACTCTTTTTGAGACTCTATGATGACATTCTCGATGTCTTGATAATAACTTTCATCATTATCTCTTTTGTCATCATAAGGTGTGTATAGACCTTGTTTTCTATCATAATGAACCTCAAAGTCATCATTATCTACTCCCAACATATTGATATCATCTTCCTCTGGTTTCTCATCTGTTTCATCAACCTTTCTCACATAGTTTTGATGAAAAGGAGGAGTGATCTGTTGATCATCCTCCCTTGGTCTATTTTGAGGTTGGTTCCTTCTAAAATTCTGATTTTGGTTATGATTTCTATTTTGAGGGGCAGTTTGGTTTTGACTTGATTGTGCTCTCTCAAGAATGCTCATTTTCTTCATCATCTCCTCCATCATTCTTTCCATTTTTGAGCTGGAAGTAGAAGGTGTGGCTTCCTCTCTGAAGGACACTCTCTTCTCATTCTTCATTCTTGCTCTTTTCTCCATTAAGTTAACTTCCACGGCAAGAGCCCCTTTTTGCATATCTTCAAGGGTTAGAGGATCTCTTTCTCTCAGCTGATAGGCCATTTCAGGGTCAAACCCTTTAGGAAAATTGTTTAACGCTGAGCCTTGTGGAGGTTTTAAATCTAGGGGAAGGGAATTATATACACTATTAAATCTAGTGCAATAAGATTGTACACTTTCTCCAGTGTTTCTGTGGAGATTTTTGTAATCAGAAAGTATTTGAAGAGGGTTCTTTCTGACTTCCCATTTGTTTAGGAATGTCTGATGGAAGGCTTGGAGGTCATTTATACTATGGGGGGTTAAGCCTTTAAACCATTTTCTTACTTCTCCCCCCAAACTATGAGCAAATAGTCTAAGTTTGACAGATTCATCATCAATTTCATTTATTTCAAAGTAGTCATTCATTTTATCCACATGCTGTGATGTAGTTGTAGCATTACTGGCATCATAAAATGGAATTTTGGACTGATAGTCATGTGGAAGATTGACTAAGGTTATAGGAAGGACTAAGGGAGCATACCATACTGCCATGATAGGAGGTGGAGGTGGATTAACAAGAGGGAAAGTAGGTTGGAGTGGAGTGGTTTGGATAGTGGATGTAGGATGAGTAGAAGTGGATGGAACAACAGTATATTGCTGAGCTGATCTTGGATGAGAGACATCTAAATTGAAAAGAAAATGTAAATCAGGTGGTGTTGTTTCTCTACTACCAGGATGTTCACTTTGTTTTGGGGATGGAAGTGAAGACTCAAAGTCTATCTGAATTATATCATCAAGTGACCTAGTTCTAAATGGATTTCATAAGTCAACTTGTGATTGTTGTAGAGCAGTAAGATTATCTGGGACAGAATTAGCTCTACGGGGTGATTTGAAAATAGTTGAAAATTTAATCTTAGGGAACTTCCTAAGTATAATTTCGGGATTATCAACAATCTCAGGTGGATTTGGGTCAGGGTAGGCTCTAGTATGAATCTTTCTAGGAGCCACTATGCTATGTTTTTCAGACCCAACTAAATAAGAACAGCTCAACCAGATATAACAATCTTCAAGAGGTTAACTAATCTTTAAACAAGAAAATTTTAATCCTAAAAACCTCTAACTGAATTTGAATGATGTTATAATGATAAGGATTATTCCCAGTGGAAACTTAAGGTCTGTTTAGGATTGTGGAGTTTCCAAGTGGAAGTTTTATCTCCTTTGGAGGTAAAAGGTTTTATGGTCCACCACCATGTTTATTAAATTCAAATCTAAAATATTTTTGGGTTTTTCTGAATTATTTTTCAGTCCTATTGGTTCTTAAGAGTTTCCTAAATCTGCTTCATAACTTAGCTACGGTTATGAGACAAAAAAATCTACTCTTATGGCTAAGCTAGCTGATATTTCAAGGTTAGATAAACTCTTATGAGAATCCTAGGGTTTGACTAGTTTGTCATTGATTCAAACAAGTTTTATCATAATTACCATTTGCTTGGTAGTGCTTGAAAAAGCCTCTTTTACTCACTGCACAATGTTCTTGAATCAAGGGTTTCCTGAGTTTTTTAAAGGTACCTAGGCTGGAAAACACTAAAAAATTCCCCAGCGGAGTCGCCAGAAGATGTTTGCTGCTGGTGGCTCAGCTGGCTAATATGCCAAATGTTTAGTGAGTAAAGGGATTTATGAGATATTTAAAGTATCCAACAGGAAAATAACTCAAATCCCCACCGGAGTCACCAGAAGATGTTAGCTGCTGGTGGGTCAGCTGGCTAATATGCCAAATGTTTAGTGAGTAAAGGGATTTCTGAGATATTTAAACTATCCAACAAGAAAATAACTCAAATCCCCAGCGGAGTCGCCAGAAGATGTTAGCTCCCTGTAATTTGCAAGATTGGAAAAGTCAAACTGTGAAGAGAACATTATTTCAACCACTTTGGGATTCTAGGATCTAGCCCTCCTGAATCCAGAGAGGGATCTCCCCAATAAGTGCAAAGATTGATTTATCTTTATAGGCTTTTTGGGTAATGATATTAGGCTAGTTATGAAGACCTAGGGTTTTTGTTTGTTTTTGGATAGTTGAGCATGATTATTATTTGGGTGGAAAGTCCTAAATGAAAAGAGTTTCAAAGGTGTGAAGTTGCAAGCAATCAGAACAAGTTTTGGCTAAAAAGATAGATATAATGCTGGTTTTTAGTCCATTGGGCTATGGAGTCATGATAGGGTTTAATTGAAACAACAAGGTTCAAGAGTGGTCCATGGGGAAAGTCATCTATGTCTAAGGATCTCTTTAAAGTTTATTTTATGGAATGAAATGATACAACGAGAAGGGGAATTAACACATTAAGAACAAAGAGCAGCCTAATATCAAGTAAGTACTTTGAAACTATCTTGCTTTCGGCATACACTTGAGAAAGACATAAAAGTAATCTAAGATCTGGTAAGTACTTCGAGACTAGCCAGCTTTTGATGTACTTTCAATAGAAAAACATTTTAAACACAAAGGGAAACTTTAAAAGCAACTGTTGGAGAAGAAACTAGAGGACAGGGTTCACCATAGACTTCCCCAGCTCTGCTTTACTTAGTAAACTTTCAAGACAAACACATGAGATAACAAGGAATAGTCTAAGATCAGGTAGGGACATTGAACCCAACCTGCTTTCAACACATTCTTAGGGAAACTTTCAGATAGTTTTTGGGGATAAAACTAAAGGACAGGGCTCACCATCACTTCCTTAGTTCATCTCTACTTAACATAAAATGAAAATAACATTCAAGAACAACATTTAGCTTAGACAGTATGACGAGGGAAGGCCAACATTCCTAACTACTTAAACTGAATTAAATCATTCCTAAACAACACAATTTGGAAGAAAACATCTAGATAAAGCTTATAAGTCAGCGAAGGGTACTGATAAACAGTAAATCCTAACTCTATGCTTGCTGTTCTTTATCAGAGAATAATGGACAAAGCGAAAACATAAATAAAATAACAATTTACAATAAGAAAAACATCACCATTGACATAGACCAGGATCCCATAAATCAGCTTGTATTGATGCTTCAAACCAGTTACAATCTTTACATCCAGTGTTTCAGTTCAGCAATCATCTTCACTTCTCACCCTAACTTATTTAGATCACAAACAGAGCTTCAAGAGCCTTTGAACACTATTTACAAGTAGAAGTTTCGAGCACAAGTATATTTCAAAGTTCTGCAACCAACATTTACAATGAACTCCTCAATAAGCTTTTATAGAAGGATGAGGAGGTCAAAAGAGAAATATCTAAGGGTTCAATTAATACAGATTTAGTACTTCTTGGCCTTTGAGGGGCTCAATGGAGAATTTTACAGATATTTGCTCTGTATTAATTGTTTTACATTTAAGAAGTAAGCTCGATGGGAGATTTTGTTGACTTTAAGCCTCTGTGTCATCTCTGTAGTAACTCAGCAGATATTTAGCAATAATTTCTTCGGTTGAATTAACTGTTCGACTGTGATGAGGTAAATATCCTCTGTTCTGGTCATTACTCTGCCTTCTGTTGAATGCTTTGAGGCTACAGGTGGAAATCTGGTAGCTGAGAGGAATCAATTGGTCTCTGATGTGGCAGTGGAGGCATCCTCTGTCTGATAGATATTATTGATTTTATTTAAACATGGTTAATTTAGTGGATTAGGCTTAATCAGGCCTAAAATCTGTCTTTTGCTCTTTAACTGTGTTTAATTTTAGTGGATTAGGCTTTTGATTTTTGATCTTAGCCGTAATCCACCCCAAAATGTATAATAAATGTTTAATTCTTAATCTCTGCTGTGTTTGGGTCTTCGACACTGATACTCTCTGTTTGAATCACACTACACTTTGTCTTGTTGATGTGCAGGTGATACAGAGTTCATATGGCATCAATACTCATGATTTATTGACGAGACGTGGTGGTCAAACCCTGTAGACAGATACTCTTTAATGAATGAAGACCGAAAGGATTGTGATCCTCATCTTTCACTTTTCTATTAAAATATTTTGATAAATTATTTAAAACCTGCATAAACCAAAAAAAAATACATATGAAAACCTGCGTTTATTGGGTAAAATTGCTTCAGAGGTCGTGGTTAGGATCAAGTGGTGGAGAGATTAAGTTAGAGCTGTCGATCTAGAAAAGATCAACGGTGGGGAGCCATAATGATAATATAAAGTGAAAGAGTCACTTTACCATAAGAAGGGCGGAAAATGCGAAGAAAATAGATTAAAAATCCTTTGCGGAGGAAAAAAGTTTAAGAATTAAAATTGGGGTTTTGGAAATATCTTGGGCCGTCGGATGAGATCCGCCCAAGAGATCAACGGTGGAGATCACTCATTGAAAATCCTTGGTGAAGGCGGAGGGTGATAGTGTAAAGCAAAAATGATCTGGAACCATTGATTTGCAGAGATCAATGGTCAAGGAGGAACACGATATATCATAGTACAAATGGGGAAATGTGGTTTTGGTGGAGAAAACCATAGGTTTCGTGCAGCGAAAGGGCGGGTAGGAATTTTTTCCTTTTTGAACGCGATATGCATTCTTGCCCGACACGTGGATTTTAAAAACATCTTATATCGCGTAATTTTTGAGAATTAACCTCCGCGTTTAAACTTACACAAAAACGTGCGTCAACCATCAGTTCAAGGGTCTCAAATCGGGTGGACAGGGAGTGAGCACGATATCGATAAGATGCGTGAGTGATAATAGGTGGGGTGGTTTTAATCAGGACCATCCGATCATAGGGATGAACGACGGAGATCAAATTTGGAGTGGGTAGGACCCAAGAGAGTCGGGCCTACCAGGACGAATCTGGGCTATTAGATCTTAAAAATGGATGGTCGAGATCAATCTTCGGGGTTAATGAAATATTATATGGGTGGAGAAAGGGTTAATATGGGCCATTGATCTGCAGAGATCAACGACTGAGATTGGTCATAAAACATTATGAAGCGGGGTGCATGATTTTTAACCAAAGTCGGGAGACGCATTCTGGACCGTCTGATTTGGACACATGGACGACCTAGATGCAATTGGATTTTTCACAATCAGCGGGGAAATGAACATGGAAGCGTCGAAGTGATTGATTGTGGGCCGTCGATCTGCAGATCAGATCGACGGTGGAGGATGGATCGAGGAAGTTTTTCAGCGGGGAGAGGGATTTTGAGCGTGAGAAATCGCAACCGTGGGATCTGGAAAGAGGGGAAGAGATCAATGGCTAATATTTCATGGGAGGTTGCCAATCGGGAGTGGATAAATACAATATGAAATGCACCTGATGGAAAATCACCGATGCTAGATTGCACGATCCGTTTGATCGTTCCAGATCAATGGTGGAGATTGTTTCAAATAACGAACCGGCGGAAACCCTTTATAATATATAAAAACCAAAAATTTAACGAAAAAAAGGTTTTTGGATGTCGAGGCAGGTTATATATAATATTTTAGTGCTTGATTGTGGGCTTTGTGGTTATATAAAGTGGAAACGAGGTCAGTGGTTAATAAACAAAGGGCTAATCGCATCAGAGGTTTCACTATAAGAAATAGACTTGTGCGCTCCATTTTCTCTGATGCGATAAGTGCCAAAAGGGTTTAGCACTTGGTTCTAGTGTTAGGGCATATGTGGGGAAGTGGTTTAGGACTTAGCCTAAAGGGGCTTAAGCCTATAGTCAAAATACTTATTTTTTATGAAAAAAAATTTCAAAGTTTTTTGATGGATTTGGGGGTTTTGGTAAAGTTTTAAAATGAGTTTTAAACTTTGTAAAAGGATTTCCATGAAGGGAAGAAGGGAAATCATGAAAAATAGATTAATTTCATGGGGAAAAAAGGGAATAAAATGAAGCTTAGTTTTTTGAGTGGAGGAGGGGAAAAAATGGGACTTTGCAGCAGTCTTTTCTCTATGAAAATAACAGATTTTCAACATTTCAAAAGGAAAACAGCAGTGAAGGTTAAACACAGGGCATGATGTCTTCATGAGTCTTCAAGAGATAACATTTTTAGCAATAAACTTGTTTCTTGAAGTCTCAAAAAATGATTTAGCCACCTTTTGATATAACAAATTTTATAGGTGGCTAACAGTTTCAACCTGGCCATTGGCTCGAGGGTAGTATGGCGTTGAGCTGTCATGACACAGACCCAACTTGGAAGTCAGCTCCGCCACCATATAATGTCGAAAATGGGAACCATTATTGAGAACGATGACTTGAGGGACACCAAACCTAGCAATAATATGATTGAATATGAACTGAGAAGCTTTCTTACCGTTAGCGGCAAGTGTAGGCATTGCTTCGGCCCATTTGGTGAAGTAGTCCACGGCTACGATGATATAAGCGTGCCCCCCTAATCGAGTGAGGGTTACACGTCATAAAATTGATGCCCCATTTAGAAAAGGGACCAACGGTAATGACAGGGTGAAGAGGAATGGGTGGCGCACGCATCTTGCGTTGATAAATTTGGCAATGATGGAATTTACGAACTATGACAATACAGTCTTTGAAAATAGAAGGCCAAAAATAACCAACACGCAGTATATTTTGTGCTGTAGCATAGCCAAAAATGTGACCACCACAAGCGCCACTGTGACAATCATTCAATACTGTCTTAGCTTCCTCGAGGGTCAAACATCAGTGAATTACAAAATCAACTCCAACACGATAGAGCGTATCTCCGACTATACGATAAGGTCACGAATGATGTCGGATGCGGTGGCAGGCATCCTTTGTCAACTCAGATTGGAAACTGGAAGTCTGGAGATAGACGATGATATCACCGTACCACGAGTCGAGGGTACTAATCAAGAAAAGTGTATCATATGGAATACGATCCTCAGAATGAGACAGAGTGGAGTCAGAAGGGAGGGAACAAATCAAATCAGCGAAAACCAGTGATTTCTTAGATTTGGCAGCAGTAAATTCCAAATCAAACTCTTGAAGGATAACGATCCATTTGGATTATTTTTCCCTCAGCAATTGTCGAAAAAAAATATAGGTCTTGGGGTTGCAATCATAAATCACAGTCACCGTACACAAAAGGATATAATGACGAAAGCACTGAACAACTTGGACCGCAGCTAGTGCTAACTTCTCGACATGAGCATAATGCATTTCAGGATCGAGAAGTTTACAAGACAAGTAATAAATAACATGCTCACGACCCTCATCATCGTCTTGGACCAAAACCATGGAAATTGTACTAAAAGCGACAGCCAAATAGAGGGAAAAATCATAGTGATAATCTGGAGGACATAATAAAGGAGCGTTGACTAACAATGTCTTGAGTGCATCAAAATATTGTTGTGCAATCTCATCCCAATGGAAATGGATGTCCTGTTTCAGAAGTCGTGTGTATCCTTTAGCTATTTCAGCATAGTTCGGTATAAAACGGCGTAGAAAATTTTCCCTACCTTGCAGACTTTGAACCTAATGTAATGAGGATGGAGAGGGGAGATTGATAATAGCCTCAACCTTGAGGGGATCGAGGTGAATTCTGTCTTTAGACATGATAAACCATAAAATTCTACCAGAATCAACGCAGAAGACACATTTATGCGGATTGAGCCGAATGTTATAATGTCAACAACAAAGAAATATCTGACGAAGATGATCTAGATGGTCCTTACGCTTATTTGGATAAGCCAGAAGGTCATCCAGGTAAGGTTGAATGATGTGACGAATGTCATGAAAAGCATAGGACATCGCTCGCTGGAAAGTGGCCCCGACATTATTTAAGCCAAAAGGTAGTTTCTTGTATGCAAAGGTACCCTAAGGACAAATAAAAGCTGTCTTGTGATGATCAGTCGGGAGAATGTTAATTTGATTATATCCAGAAAAACCGTCCAAAAGGGAAAAAATCTTTCTCTTGGCATAATCGTCAATGATATGATCGATGAAGGGAGTAGGATAATTATCCTTAGGACAAGCCCGATTGATGTCACGGTAATCAACAGAGACACGATAGTTCCTTGTTTCTTATCGATAGGAATAATGTTTGAAACCAAATCTATCAAGGGAATTGGATAAATGAAACTAGCTTTGAAAAGTTTTTCAGCTTCACCTTTAATGGATGCAACCTTTCTAGGGTGCACCAGATGAAGACGCTGGTGAACAGGCTTCAAACCAGGATAAGTTTGAATTTCATGCACCACTATACTAGGATCAATGATGGGAATTTCTTCGTAGGACCAAGCGAAGACATCACGGAATTCATGGAAAAGGCTAGTATAAACTTGGACTTCATCTGAAGAACAAGTAACTCCCACATGGATGTTCTCAATGATTCCCAGCTTGACATAAATGTAAATAGGCATCATTTGTGTGATATTGCTCAAGTTCCCTTCAATAAAGACTTCATGTGTCAAGATTGGCGTTTGAAGCAGAGGAGAAGGAGCTTGAGACGCAAAATGCTCAAGACATGTAGACATAACCCCGAGGCCAAGCATAAACGAAGAATGATGATGACCATCGTCCCACGACAAATATTTGAGAGACATGGTTTCCATGATAGCTTCATCAGTAGGAAACACTTCTTTCAAAGGATCAAGCGAATCTAAATTTCCAAGCCAGGGGGATTGAGAATATACGTTAAGAGATAAGCTCAAAGGAGCACCATCAGATGATGGAGTATTGGATGCAGCAATGAGTTCACAATAATCGATTTCAATCGGAATCAAAGGCATTGAGTCACCAAATGAAGTGACTTGTTCAGGTGAAGGAATAATCCATGGGTCATCGGACTGAGAGATCATATGAACTTGAACAGTCATAGGTGGTGAAAGGGGAAAAATTCCCATGAGGGCAGGATACTTGAAGAGACCCAGCCCAATGCTCTCATAGGGATTTGGGATCTTATCCACATACGGAACGTTTTTCTTGGAAGAAGAGGTGAAGAAGGACAACTGATCAATAGTAACAATTTTTCCCTCATGTGGAAATTTCAAAACACGGAAGAGGGTGGATGGAATGCAAAGCATAGCATGAGTCCAACTATGACTGAGTAGAAGATTGTAATTGAGTTTAGTGTCAACTACTTCTACTTCAACATTGACTATCTTCCCTTTTAAGGTAATCAGTAAACTTGTGATAACACCCAAAGGTTTATATTCCCTTCCATCAAATGCTTCCAAGGAATTCGGTGAGGAATTCAGGGTTGGAGAGCCGATGGCCTTCCAACATGAAGCAGACATGATACAAGTTGAGGCACCTTCATCCACAACAGCTCGATGGATGTGGAGATTGTTAATAACGACTTGTATAATGAGCAAAATCTGGTGCAGAAGTCGTGGGACGAAATTCTCGAGATCGAAAGCGAGAAGGCTAGTATCAACAGGATCAACCCCGCCAATCATAGATAATAAAGCTTTTCGTTGAGATGGAAAAATCTTAAGGACTTATAACGTGGACATCGTGGATGGCGCCTATGCCAAATCTTCAAAAATACTGTAGTGTTGAGCAGCACGGGAATTAGGATTATAAGAAGACTTCCGGAGAACACTTTCGGAAGGTGGTCGCACAACGGGTTCAACACTGGGCCTTTCAATCTCAAGAGGACTGGAAATAGGTGGGGGAGGAGAACCATCAGTGATCTCCTTCACTATTTCCTGACAAGATCCAATATAATCTTTCGATTGAGTAGCGATGGAAATGGATGCAGAACTATTCATCATGAACACTTGAGAACCAAACAGAGCAGATGATTAAGGCTGCTTGACCATCTGGGTCTACTGAGATGGAAAAGGTTCTTTAAGAACAGCAGGAGTACCGTGAGTGCCCTTGAGCTATCGACTCACTTCGTCCCATTGAGGACAGTCCTTGGTGTAGTTCTCTTCGTCACAAATCAAATAGGGATACTTCAGCTTACACTGCGAACCATCATCAGCACAAGGTTTGGACGAATCTGGTTTCGGGGCATCAGCCTTGGGTTTGCCTTTACCCTTCTTTTTTCCTTTAGAAGTCTTATCCACAGGATTGGCCTGAACGGAATTGACCTCCGAGGTTTTACCTATATTCAGACTAGACTGAGGAGCAATATCATTAGAAGAATTACATTTTTCTTCCCAGAGTTTGAAGAAGAAGACTTATGTGAAGTCTGAGACATAGAACCAATACTACTGTTGATGGATGGGGTCGTCAGTGTAGTAGAATTTCCAGGTCGAGGGGCATTAGTAAAAATATCATACAATATGCCTGATTGAGAGTACAAGAGATCAAGGTACTGGGCATGAGAAATGGCTTGTTCCTCAGTTACACTTGCCCCCATGGCTACATCTTTCACAATATGATTGACAAAGGAGGTAGTGAACCAATGAGTAAGAAGCTGATTAGGAAATTCAAATTTGATAAATCGACGATGACGTCTCCATTCATGAATATGGTCCGACATATGAGTAGCCCAATCCTATTTCAAAGAAGTAAGGAGATGTGTTCCAGCTTCATAACGAACCGGTAACTGAAAATGAGTAAGGAACGCCATGGAGAGAGAGTTGAAATCTTGAAAGATACCACGAGAAAGCTCAATATACCACTTAACAACAGAACCAGTAAGAGTCCGTTGGAAAAGACGAAGCCGAATAGAATCATCAACCCAAGAGTTAGAAGAATAGCACAAGTGGTAAGTCATAACATGTGCTTGGGGGCCTTCTCCGGACTTGCCCTCAAATTTGGGACAATCACCAACAATCTTAGTCAGAACCAGAGGCCAATAAGGGTTGTGAAGAATAGGATCATTCGTTAACTTTGACACATCTGGTAACTCCAATGTAGTGAGAAATGGAAATTGAGGGTTAAAAGGAATCACGGGTCCTTGATAAGAACCTGAAGTTGCATTCCATCTTGTTTGAGAAAAGTTATGCCCCCATGGGTTCTGTCTTGAAGGATTCGGACGATATGAGGGATAAGGCGAATAATTCTGCTGATATTTAGGATACTGATTCTGAGTATACCATTGAGGTCCTTGATAAGGATGTCACGGTGGAATGTAAGTATGGCCTTGTGGTTGATTATATGGCAACTGAGATTGAGGATGATAAGTAGAACCTTGAGGCGTACTGTATACTGGTCGATACTGACCACGAGGATAATAAACGACTTGGGGTCGAACTGGATGTTGATAAGTGGGGCCTTGTTGAGCTGAATAAATAGGGTAAACTGGTTGCTGAGCAGACTGAACAAGCTACTGAAAGGTAGGACCTTGCTGCGAAGTAGAGTAAAGTTGTTGTTGAACAGATTGAGTAGGCTATTGGACCGGTTGGGCAGGTTGCCCCTATGAAGAAGATTGGCCTGGAGGCTAAGAGCCACCAGGTTGCCCTTTATGAGCAGGTTGACCTGAAGGTTGCGATGAACCAGGTTGTCCCAGAGGAGGACCAGAGGGTTGTCCTTGTTGCACAATGTTCAGACCAGTTTGAGTATATGATCCAGGCTGTTGTACAAAAGGTTGTCCCTGTGACGAATAGATTTTCCACCCTGGACCATAAGAAGGTCCTGGTTGATATAAAGGTTTACCAGAAGGCCCTTGGGGTTGTCCTTGTTGACCATGGGCTGAACTTGTAAAGGTTGGCCTTGTGGACTGTAAGGTTGTCCCTAAGGACCAAATTCAAGCCCTGACTGAATCGAAGGTTGTCCTTGCAAGGGTTGTCCTTGTGGGCCAGGAGGTTGCACCTGATAAGTCATTCCAATTTCAGGAATGATTTCATAAGGGTGATAAAAAGGAACACCACACTCATCATAATGATGAGGAGTAGGAAACGCATAGATGGGGGTACCGACAACATCATAGTGATGAGGAGTAAGATAAGGAAAATAAACAGGATTACCATATTCGTCATAATGGTGTGGTGGATTAACAAGAGTATGAGGATGCTGAGAAACCTGAGAGTTCTATTAATGAATAGCCAATAGATACTCTTCAAAAGTGAGGCCACCAGGTATCTTTGTTGAGGCTACTGGTGACTAAGGGAATGGTGCAAATGGAGCTGCACAGATAGTAGGTTGAACTGGTACATATGTAACTGCAAGCGACGAAGTAGGTGTCGTCGGTGACAATCCTAATGATGGGAGGACTAGACTCCTGGATGGAGTAGATGCTACCATGGAGGAAACACCAGCAAAATTCTAACCTAAAGACATATATCCGGTTGGAAGTGACACCGATGGTGAAGATTGAGGAGACACATGAGGGGTGTTTTCAGGAAAAATTTGATACTCTTCTGTAGAAATGGGAATTCCATCACTGCCAATAGGAACTTATGTGTCTATGTCTGACTCCTTCGTAAGATCTTCAAAAATACTACGGGGACTAGGAGGTATAACAGCAGCTAAAAATGGCGATCCCGACATAATATGAGGAAATTCTTCCTCATCCCCAAAACCAGACCAAGCACCCGAGGGAGGCCAATTGAACTCAACTAGCTCGTCAGCGGGAGATCGGGTAGCAAGGGGTAAGATCGATGGCAGAATAGGTTGCTGAAGTTCGACAGACTTTGATCTGAAAATGGAAGGTACTTGAAAAGGGTGCAAGGTATCCATTTTCAATTATGTAAAAGAGTGCAAAAATACTCTAAGTTTAAATCTGTAAATGTGAGAACTTCATATTTCTAATACATAGATTGACTGTAGGGGCATTTACCGGATATTTCACCTTTCAAAGAAAGGATGAATCCAGAGGCTACCTGGCCCTCTTACATACTCTACCTAAAGAAATAATAGAAGTAAACACTCAGATTTAATCAAAATGATCTTGCTTTAAACTAAACGTTATGCGGAATTTTTAGCTTGCAAATGGTGTATGTCTTTTCACTGTTTATGTATCGTAAGTGTAATTGTTTTTTCTGAAACTTAACATGGGTATCAGCAACAATATTCAGCAATATAACATCAAAAAACAACAGCAATATGATATAGGAGTTCACCCCAACTCTTGGGCTACATCTCCTGGATTAAGCCTCCCAAAATGGGCTTGTCCTCTTGTATTAAAAGCTCTCAAATGCAATAAAAGATTATAAGTGTCTCAATATACAAATATGAATATAAAAACTGATTCAAAAGGCAGGGAAAAAGCTAAAAATTCCTTTTCAAATTCACTAAACAGTGAAAGATTACCATAAACAGTGATTTCTTCATCAATGTCCTACTAGTGCTTTGAACTTCTCTGCAACTTTTCAGGCTGTAGAAGTCCTCAAATTCCTCTAAAACCTCTTCCAATGGCTTCATAAGGTCGAAATTATCTGAAATAGAGCTTTTTTTCACCTCCAAATGATAACCACAACTCCAAATAGCTCCAAACCCAAAATGGCCCTAGTGGCCCTGAAAACTCTCCTAAAGGTTTTCGGCCTCTGAAAATATTCAAACAAAGCTAAGAACTATTCCAATGGCTCTAGAATGCAGGAAATAGTCGAAAATGACTTTTGTTTCACCAAAAAAGTTTACCCACAGCTCAACCAAACTCAAAACCCAAAATGGCCCTAGTGGCTCAAAAAGCTTCTCCGAAGCTAAATAGGTCGAAAATGAGCTCCAATGGCTCTGAAACCTATGCCATTGAGTCCAAAAGGCTGAGAAAATACGAAATAAAAAAAAAAAAATTCCAAAAGGTTGAGTAATGAGAAAGTTATGACCAAAACAACTTTGCCCCAATTTCCTCCACTAAATGTGGGGCAACTGCCAGTTAACTCCACTAAAAGTGGAAGTCCACCTAAATTTGGGAGCGCCTCCAGAATCTCCGCCATATTAAAATCCACTTAACTGAAGCTTAATTAAATATTAAACTTGAGATTAGGCTCCTTAAGCGCTCTTAACATTAAGCTCCCACACTGGTCATATGATGAGGTTCCATGGGAGAAGGGTTGGCCCCTCCGTGCTCTGTCGGACCCATTCCACTAAAAGTGCAATAACTTCTTCATACGGTGTCCGTTTTTCGAACCGTTTATGGTGCTGGAATCAGGAAGATGAGTCCTATGCAACCATCTTGGTTTCAATCAATTTTTAACACTTTCATTTTTTATCCTTTTTCCATGGCTTGGACTTGAGCTCCTGATCACACCTCCCAAATGAGAGGCTTTTGGACCCCAAAAGCTCACTAAAATTCTGAAACTGAACTGTAGTACAGAAAATGAGAGAATGAACATCCTCTTCTCTTCAGCCCTTCAAAATTTTTTCCTTGAAAAGAAAATGAAATTGAACCACAAATGGAAAGAATTTGACATTTCCCTTCCTGAATGCGCTTGTCCACAACTGTCCGCAACTGACCTTCTTGAACTCACACAGAAATTTCTGGCGAGAAATTTACAGAATGAAACTGTACAATGCTACCTTGATCAATGATCTAAGGTGGCTAAAAAAAAACAAGATATTACAGCATAAAATACATGCATACATCCGAAATTTGCATATGTACAAAAGGAGTACGTCTTACTGTGTCAAGAAGTCCATCCACTTCTGACCAAGCCACTTCCGTGGCAAATTTTTCTGCTGCAACTTTTCCTCATGTGAAACTTCCCTTTCCACATCAATAATGGAATCCATGATTCCACCTTCGCCAATATTTTGTCCTCTTGCTGCATGTGCGTGGGACGACGAGTTAGATGCAAAGTCCAACAATGAGAGACAACATGTCCCTTCTTTTGGCAAAAGTGCAAATCATATGAACATTCTTTGAAGGTAGTCTTTGCCTCATCTGCTTCTTGTGTGCCTTCTTCCTCATCCATCATCTTGAAACATGATGGTTAAATCGACCACAATATGTGCAACAAAATTTCTTTTCACTGGAACAAGAAAAAATATCATTCTTTGTTGAAACATAATCAAATTGATCATGTGAATGATTATACCTCTTTTTCTGCATGGAATGTCCATCTTCTTGCTGCAATGATGGCTTAAAACAATGGTAAGGAAGATTTCCATCATGACATTGATGTAATTGAGAACTTGGGAGAAATGTTCTCTTAAAATTTGCATCACATTCTTGAATGCATGTGCTCAAAGCTTCGCCATTAAGTTGCTCATAGCCAAGACCAATATTCTTGGGATGCTCCACAACATAAATAGGCTCAAAAATGCCTTGTGCATGCTTTCCCAAACCTTTGCCTTCTTGATAGCCCATCTTAAACATTAGTTTGGACCCAATACCTCTTGTATGTCGTTCAAAAGAACCAACACACTTTTCAATAGAGGAAACTGAAGACAAATCATAATGATTTACCTCATGATTTACATCCTGAAGATGAGGTATTTTCTTGGACAAAGCTTCTTGAGCTTGAAGAAGCTGCAACTCCATATCATGCAGTCTTTGAAGAATGACTTCTTTCTCTTCCTACATAGCTAGCAATTGTGCACGAAGCTTAATGCTTTCTCTTTGATCCTCAAGGAGAATCTGCACCATGTCCTTCACCTTAAAGAACTCATTCTTCATGTCATCATTGAAGAATCTCGTGAAGGAGGAAACTTCACTTGTAGAAGAAGTTGACATTATGTAAATGTTCAAACAACCAAAAGGAACTTCCAAAGAAAAGTCCTCAAAGCTTTCAATCAAACGACAAGCTTTTATCCAAATGTCAGTAAAGACCCCTTCTCATTCAAGCAGCCATAAAACAAAAAATATTGGAGTTTGGTTTCCAAAGATAATCTTGAGTTAAATTGGGTAAGGAAAATAGTCTTCAATCCTTTCCAAGACTCAGCTAACAACAACTATCCTTCCAACTCAAGAAAACTCATACATGCAACCATTTTGCAACCAATAAAACAGTAAATCTCTTACACTGTTTTAAAAAATTTTGCACAACAACAAATGCTCAACCTAAGCTCTGATACCATCTGATCTGAAAATGGAAGGTACTTGAAAAGGGTGCAAGGTATCCATTTTCAATTATGTAAAAGAGGGCAAAAATACTCTAAGTTTAAATCTGAAAATGTGAGAACTTCATATTTCTAATACAGAGATTGACTGTAGGGGCATTTACCGGATATTTCACCTTTCAAAGAAAGGATGAATCCAGAGGCTACCTGGCCCTCTTACAGACTCTACCTAAAGAAATAATAGAAGTAAACACTCAGATTTAATCAAAATGATCTTGCTTTAAAATTGACGTTATGTAGAAATTTTAGCTGGCAAATGGTGTATGTCTTTTCACTGTTTATGTATCTTAAGTGTAATTGTTTTTTCTGAAACTTAACATGGGTATCAGCAACAATATTCAGCAATATAACATCAAAACACAACAGCAATATGATATAGGAGTTCACCCCAACTCTTGGGCTACATCTCCTGGATCAAGCCTCCCAAAATGGGCTTGTCCTCTTGTATTAAAAGCTCTAAAATGAAATACAAGATTATAAGTGTCTCAATAGAAAAATATGAATATACAAACTGATTTAGAAGGCAGGGGAAAAGCTAAGAATTCCTTTTCAAATTCACTAAACAGTGAAAGATTACCATAAACAGTGATTTCTTCATCAATGTCCTACTGGTGCTTTGAACTTCTCTGCAACTTTTCGGGCTGTAAAAGTCATCAAATGCCTCTGAAACATCTTCCAATGGCTTCATAAGGTTTAAATTATCTGAAATAGAGCTTTGTTTCACCTCCAACTGATAACCACAACTCCAAATAGCTCCAAACCCAAAATGGCCCTAGTGGCCCTGAAAACTCTCCTAAAGGTTTTAGGCCTCTGAAAATATTCAAACAGATCTAAGACCTGTTCCAATGGCTCTGGAATGTAGGAAATAGTTGAAAATGACTTTTGGTTCACCAAAAAAGGTTACCCACAGCTCAACCAAACTCAAAACCCAAAATGGCCCTAGTGGCTCAAAAAGCTTCTCTGAAGCTAAACAGGTCGAAAATGAGCTCCAATGGCTCTGAAACCTACGCCATTGAGTCCAAAAGGCTGAGAAAATATGAAATCAAAAAAAAAAAAAATTCCAAAAGGTTGAGTAATGATAAAGTTATGACCAAAACAACTTTGCCCCAATTTCCTCCACTAAATGTGGGGCAACTGCCAGTTAACTCCACTAAAAGTGGAAGTCCGCCTAAATTTGGGAGCGCCTCCAGAATCTCCGCCATATTAAACTCCACTTAACTGAAGCTTAATTAAATATTAAACTTTATATTAGGCTCCTTAAGCGCTCTTAACATTAAGCCCCCACACTGATCATATGATGAGGTTCCATGGGAGAAGGGCTGGCCCCTCCGTGCTCTGCCGGACCCATTCCACTAAAAGTGCAATAACTTCTTTATACGGTGTCCGTTTTTCGAACCGTTTGTGGCACTAGAATTAGGAAGACGAGACCTATGCAAACATCTTAGTTTCAATCAATTTTGAACACTTTAATTTTTTAGCCTTTTTCCATGGCTTGGACTTGAGCTCCTGATCAGACTTAGAGGATTGAGGAGTTTCAAATGAACTGTCTGGTAAAGGATTACCTATAGAAGGGAGCGAGGATGACGAAATTGGTGGTTCTGCCACCGTGACTGCTTCACAACAAGAAGGAAAAAGAGAGATCCGAGAAAAGACTAAAAAAACCAAGGCAAAGAAAACAAGCCAAGTAACAAAACTGTGTAATGGGCGTGTAATCGTGGGTAGTTTGTTTTAAGACACTGAAACCAAATTCACTGTTTCACATTTTAAGAGTCAAGAAATAGGAAAAATATCACTCTAGTCACCTTCAATTTTGAACGAGCGCAAAAGGACAAGTGCTTGATGATCTTTTCAAATTTAAAGAGTCAGTAAAGATAAAAAATGACTGCTCAGGTAATCTAAGCAAGAGGGTATACCAAGTTTTCGTGAACTGCCATATACAACTTGGTGATCAAATGAAAGAGAAATGACCAAGGACTTGACGTACATGTAGGTAGTCTCCTCGAATGCTGTGTTTGGTGTATCACGGTTACAGGGCGACAGACTCAGCTTCCTACGGATAAAAGGATTGCAACCTAGAGGGGTCTCCCTTTATATACTCGATGGTACGGGTAGCACAAGTCTGTACTAGCACTGTCTGAAGCCAAATGGTGACGGACAGATTCTAGGTTTTAAGACGCTGGAACACGTCAATATTGTGTTAGGTTCCAATGTTTCCTTAGGTTATGTTAGCCATCCATAATTTTGATACACTCAATGATGGCTAAAATAGAGCTTTTTAGCCTTCAAGAAACAAATTTTAGCAAATATGTGAGTTCTTGAAGTCTTGCTATGCCCCTTATCCTTCAAAAATCCACCTCTTTGATCTCTTCACTCAAAATCCTCAAAGAAGCCCTGTTGTCTCAAACAAGGACTGTTTTCAGGCTCATTTTCCATCATTTTCCACCTCCATTTCATTTCCTCATTCTACCATTCCTACCCCTATTTTTATCACTCCATTTCCCTCTGAAAATAGCCCACTTTCCCTTCATTAACTCTTCATTTCCCCAAAAAAACCCCTTAAACCATAAAAACACCTTTGTTTGGTTTAAAAGCACCCTATTCTAGCCTATCGGAACCATTTTTTCAGGCCTTAAAAACCCATTTTGGCCTATTTTCCAACCCTTTTTACATATGGGCCTTAAGTGCCTTTGGCTTTAGCCCTAACCCTTTCTCCGTCATAATACCACGCCCTGTGACCAAGCGCCAAGCCCCATTGGCCATCGCACTTCGCTTCGTCCATGTCCCCATTCCCAAGTTCTTTTTACCACTAATATGAAAAACCTCGATTTGATCCTGACTGTAGATCTAGAACCCCTTGATCTAACGGTCCACACCTCTTTGCATGGCCATCCTTCCTCCTGATCACCCTCTACCGAATCCTTTCTGTGAAAATATCTCAGCCGTCAATCTCCCTAGATTTGACGGTCCTGACCCTTTCCAGGCCCTCCACCTTCCATTGGCCTCCGGCTCTTGTAGTCCCCCCGGAACAAATCCTAACCATCGATCCTGATGATCCAACGACCCTCACTTCCCCCATCATCCATTCTACTGCACCTTTCCTTTAACTCCTTTTCTTCATAAAATCTTCGCCCCGACCTTCTCCTCCCATATAACCCCGCCAATTAACCCATTCCACTACTCGAAAAACTAGCTTACATCAGCCCGGCCCCACCTCATTCTTCTGTCGCGCATCTAATCTCCCCATCGTGTCCACTCACAAACCTTGATCTAGATTGCCTAGATCCGACGACTTTCATTCATCTTCGCGCTCGATCTCACCAAAACTCCCCAGCGTGCAACTCCAATGAAAAATAGGTGGTTATGATGGGACACATGTTATCCCCTAACGTGTATCGCGTTAAATTAGACCAATACCATTTACCTCTCAATCCTCATGCGAAAACCGCCTCTAGTTTCACAAAACCACTTTTCATTTTTTGTGCCTTTATTCAAAAATCTTCCCATTTCTTCCTGGTTTCGTATATGGAATCCTTCCCTCCAATAACCCCCTACCTCTGCATCGCTCCATAACCCATCCCCGAGCCTTTGTTAGCAGTCTAACCCCATTCGCAGGTTTTATATAACGTTTGAATGGTTTGTTGTAGGTTTCATGGCAGTAATCATAAAAGCCATCCCAAAGTCAAAGAAAGTGATAAAAGAGGCCGAGGATGACGATCCTCAAAGCCTGATTCAATGCAGAAAAAGGGGCATAAAGGTTTAAAATTCCAGATTCTCACCAGTGCGTCATAAACACTGATCATTCAGTAAAATCCTTCAGTGCACCATTTCCACCTGTGCATGAATAACAGTGAAGAGTATCAGAAGATAAAGTTAAAGGGTTAAAGCAAAAAGTATAAATATTTAAGGCTTAGTCTGAAGATTAAAGATAAAGGATTTAAGAAATAAGTTGAAGATTAAGAGCCCTAATCCAAAGTTTCGAAGGATAAAGCATGAAGACAAATAAATCAAAGATAAATCAGTCAGCTAGGAAAAATCACAGGATAGAAGGCCTCATGCACATCAGAGCAAAGCAGTTAATTTAGTCAGAATGTGTGACCGCAACCATGATCTGCATTTTACCTACCAAGGACAAAACTGGCAGTCACTAAAAACAGAGACATTTCAACTGTCAGAGTAGTTATTGTGAAAGTATGGGAAAGCCTCAAAGCCCACTCTTTCTCTTAAATTGTCCCAGAAGCCTAAACAGAACTACTATAGTCAGAAGCCATCTCCAAAATAACACATGTTGGAGTTATTACCAGCCCGCCAGATATGCCTCAAAGATAGAAAAAACTACTAAAATGATCCAAGCAATTAATGTGATATTTATTAAATAGATTGGAGAATACGAAATGACCCCTGCTCTGTCTTAATTGATCCACTGAGACCATTTACTCCACTCTTCTTCCTCATTCACCTATAATTACTCATTGAAGATTCATTGTAAAGGGTTGGAAAATTGTTAATTGTTTGAACTGTTATTGAGTAAGAAGTTGTTGAGTAGTTGTAATATAGTAGGCTGGGAAGAGAAGTATTGGACTGTAGAATGTTGAACCCTTAGTTAAAATGAGAAGGGGGGGGGGGGTGAATCAGTTTAACACATTCATGGACTTTTGAAACTTTTCATTAAAAACTTATTTACACCTTCATTTCATGTCCAACTTAATATGTGAGTAATCTTATAATGTGAGCAACAAGTATTAATATAATATAACAATAGACATAATATGAGAGTAGCAGGTATTAAGCAGATGATATAAATCAGATCAACACATAAAATCATGCACAGAGACACCAGATATAAGTGGAAACCCATAAAGGGAGAAAACCACATCTTATTATTGTTAAGATGCAAAGGCAAGCTCCAACTCCCTCTCACCACTTTTTTTCTGCAAGCACCAACCTACAGGAGGCTCCAACCTCAATTCTGCAAGCTAAAACTTGCAAGGAAGCATCAAATCCCTTTAATTTTCTGCAGGCACCAACCTATAGGAGGCTACAACCTCAGTCAGCTACAATTGATAGCTATCAAGCTGCAACTTGATAGGGAAGCTCCAACTTCCTCAATTTATCAAACTGAATTTTTGCTGATTTACCTCAGATACCAGCTCTGTTCTGTAGCATCTCTTTCTGCTCTTCTTTTCTTAATCTTCTCTGCCTCACTCTTCTATACTCTGCATTCTCTATATTTACTCTCTCTAACCTCTTTTATGCATATCCAGTTGATATTATATATAGAGTTCCTCACATGACTGTTTGTATTTCACTAGGAATTTGGAGTGAACAGTCATGACTCTTTGGATTTTGTCTTCTCATTCCTTTTATTTTCTCATTCAGAAAATATAATTGTAGGTATCAATTTAACATTACAGTGGGATATTTTTTCTCTTCCGGAGACTTGCCAATGCATCACAACAATATAAATTAAAATTATTTACTTTCAATTACAATGAGAACTCCAACTCACTCATTCAGCCTCTTGGCTAGATGCACATTTATCTTTTCTTTGACTGTGTTTTTGTCCCTTTCGGCTCTATTTGTTTCCTTATTCACTGTCGCAGGGTAACGGCCATATGCCATATATTTGTAACTATGCTTTTTATATCAGCGCTTTATATATATATATATATAACTGCTGACTTTAAATTTGGGCAAATTCCAACTCTTTACCCACAGCAAGTGTCTTGTTGATGTGGTGAGTTCCACAAGCGGAACATACATACACCACGGCCTTTGTTTTATGGCCCGATGCAATTGCACACATCGCAATCATTTTATATTAGCAATCGCCCTCCACCTTAAGCTGAGGCCCGTGGGTCCACAAACCACGCGTCACATTTCAATACTCGGCATACTTATATAAAGTTTTAACAAAAAAACTGCCACTTCCACTATAACAATAAAGAATAATGTTAATACTTAACAGATGCCCTTTCGGGCCCACTTGCCACGCTTCCTGATGCGATATGTTTCTCCTCTAGAGGTTTCCGATTGCGATTGATCGTAGTCGCAAGCTGCCTTGCTCCAATGCGATTGATACCCTCCATAGATTTCCGATTGCGATTAGAACTGGAACTCAAACACTTTTTAATCATAGTTTATAAGCCCATTGGGTCCAGGCTTCAATCGCAATCACAATTCTGTTAATATATTGCTCTGATGTTCTGCTTTTGTCTGATGCGATTGACCACTGTTCACTCCATTTTGCTGATGCAATTGGAATTGGAACTCAAACATTTGTTAATCATAGTTTATAATCTCATTGGGTCCGGGCTTCAATCGCAATCACAATTCTTTTAATATATTGCTCCGATGTTCTGCTTTTTTCCGATGCGATTGACCACTGTTCACTGCATTTTGCCAATGCGATTGGAACTGGAACTCAAACACATATTAAACATGATTTATAGACCCATCGGGTCTAGGCTTCAATCGTAATTTCAACCTGTTGTTAACCTATTCCAGTGCCCTTATAATCTCCGATGCGATTGGGAAGGGTCCCACTTTATGGTACTTTGGTTCTGATAATAAAGCGCTCCATATAGATTAATATATATGCTTTGGACCTTTGTGCATAAGGCACAATATATGTAAATACACTGCATATATACTCCAGCGTGGGTAACGATTCCCGGAATGAGATTTATATATATAATTTGCTGCTTGGATTATACGATTCTCGGAATTGTGTTTATGTATCGTCCAGCTGGGGTAGTGATTCTCGAAATTAAAAAATGGCTATGCCTCTACTGTGATAACGGCTCTGCCTCTGCCTCTGCCTCTGATAACGGCTCTGCCTCTGCTGTGATAATGGCTCTGCCTCTGTCTCTGCCTCTGATAACGGCTCTACCTCTGTTGTGATAACAGCTCTGCCTCTATATTTGCTGCCTTTGCCTCTGCCTGTTTCCTTTGCTTCTTTCGTTCACTTCTTTGTTGCCTCCTTTGTCTGTCTCTGTCTTTGCTGCCTTCATTGCCATCAATGACAATATTTCCAACAGTCTCCCCCTTTGGCATTGATGGCAATACACTTCCTCTGTTTTCCTGTTAGGGTCCTTTCTCCTGTTGCTTGCTCTTCCTCCCCCTTTGACATCAATGGCAAGGGGTTTGAATTCTTAGTGTAGCTTCTATTCTTTGATTCTGTGATTTTATCATTTTTCAATATTTCATGCATTTCCTCTCCCTGAAATTTTCTGACTTTGTACACTGTTGCTTCAACCTTTGGATTAGATTCACGTCGGGTTCACTACTCTTCCATGTTCAGTTCATGTCGGGTTCACCACTCTTCCACTGCACCACTGACCTTTTCGACTTTTTATTGATTCTTTTATGCTGAATGTATTCTTGCCATAATCCTTTTGATCCTGAGGACCTGTTTTCATGCTTCCCTTGCTGGTTGATCTCCCCCTGAGAATTATATTTTCGTTTCTGTTCTCCCCCTAAAACTGTGATTTCTCTTCATATTAGAGAGTAGCATCTATAGATACTACCCCTAGTCTATCTCTCAAATATTCAAATGGTTCTCTGGCAAGCGATTTAGTAAATATATCTGCTGTCTGTTCTTTTGTTGGTACATACTCCAGTTTTACTATCTTCTGAGCCACTTGTTGTCGAAGAAAATGATACTTGATTGGGATATGTTTAGTTTTTGAGTGAAGCACAGGATTTTTAGATATACTTATAGCACTTGTATTATCACATTTTATTGAGATAGGTTCATCAATGCTTACCTTCATGTCTTGGAGGGTTTGCTTCATCCACATGACTTGTGTACAACATGCTGTTGTTGCTATATATTCTGCTTCTGCTGTAGACAAAGATATAGATGTTTCTTTCTTTCTTAACCATGCCACTAGACTTTCTCCTAGATAGAAAGAACCTCCACTTGTGCTTTTCTTGTCATCCACACAGCTGGCCCAATCTGCATCTGTGTATGCTGTCAAAGTTAAGCTTTTTCCTTTAGGATACCAAAGTCCATATTGTGTTGTTCCTTGTAGATATCTGAATATTATTTTTACTGCCAGAAGATGGTTTTGTTTAGGTGATGCTTGATAACTAGCCACTAGTCCTATTGCTAGCATGATGTCTGGTCTTGATGTAGTCAGATACAACATACTTCCTATCATGAATCTGTAGATTTTTTGATCTATATCAGCAGACCCATCATCAGCACACAACTTGCATCCTGTGATCATGGGAGTTGACACAGGTTTGCAGTCCTCCATTTTTAACTTCTTCAACATTTCTTTCAAGTATTTTTCCTGTGAGATGAATGTTCCTGTGTTCTTTTGCTGAATTTGAAGTCCTAAGTAGAAACTGAGTTCTCCAATCATGGACGTCTCAAACTCTGATTTCATCTCCTCAGCAAACCATTTTTCTAGTTCTTCTTTGTTCCTTCCAAACATAATGTCATCAACATATACTACAACAATCAGGACTTCATTTTCATGGAATTTTATGTATAGATTGTTGTCTACTCCACCTCTCTTAAAGCCTTGTTTTTGCAAATATTTATCCAGTCTTGAGTACCAAGCACGAGGAGCCTGTTTCAATCCATAAAGGGCCTTCTTCAGTCTGCACACATAGTCTTCTTTGTCTGTTAAAGAGAAACCTTCTGGTTGTTCCATGTAGACTTCTTCTTCTAAGTCTCCATTCAGAAATGTAGATTTTACATCCATTTGATATACCTTGAAGTTTTGGTAGCATGCAAATGCCAGGAACATTCTGATAGCTTCCATTCTGGCTACAGGGGAAAATGTTTCATCATAATCAAGTCCTTCAATTTGTGAGTATCCTTTGCAGACAAGTTTGGATTTATTCCTGATTACCTGTCCTTCTTCATTCATTTTATTTTTGAATACCCATTTTAAGCCTATGAAATTTTTCTCAGTGGGTCTAGGAACTAGTTCCCAGGTATTGTTCTTATCAATTTGGTCGAATTCTTCATTCATAGCATTCACCCAATACTTGTCCTTGCTGGCTTCTTCAAATCTCTTTGGTTGTATTTGTGATAACATGGCTATGTATACCTCTTCTGTCTATTCAGTTAGCTGCCTTCTAGTTTGGACCCCTACTCTCTTGTCTCCAATGATCTAATATTCAAGATGGTTCTTCTGATTATATCTTGAGGGAGCTTTAGAACTCAGTTATGTATCTTCTGTTGTCTTTCTTGTTTCATCATCATTTTGGTTTTCTTCTTCATGGTTGTCTGATGGACTGCAGCAGTCTGTATCTCCTGTATTGTTTGGAAGTTCTTCATCAAATCTTACATCAATACTTTCTACTATTTTTCGAAGAGTCTTGTTGTAGCACCTGTACCCTTTAATTTTGGAAGCATATCCTAGAAAAATCCCTTCATCTGCTCTTGCAACAAATTTCCTAAGATTTTCATCATTATTCTTTATATAACATTTGCTTCCAAGCTAGATTTCCATGCCATAGTTCATAGGGAGTCTTGTCACTGCTTTTCCTTAAGTGAGCTTTATTAAGGATATGCACCGCTGTGTGTACCGCTTCTGCCCAGAAGGTTTGAGGAATATTATTCTCTTGTATCATGGCTCTGGAAATGTGTTGAACAGATCTGTTTTGTCTTTCTGCTACTCCATTCTACTGAGGTGTCCCTGTAATAGTAAATTTTTGTTTTATGCCATATTCATTGCATAGATCTGCAAAGTCATAATATGTGAATTCACCTCCTCTGTCCGATCTGATGCATTTTAGCTTGCATCCTGTCTAATTTTATGCTAGTGCTTTGAATATTTTGAATTTTTCCAGAGCTTCCGATTTATTCTTGAGAAATGAAACCCATGTCATTATGGATAAATCATCGATTATTAGCATGAAGTAGGATTCTCCACTTGGTGTTTTAGTTCTTGCAGGTCCACACAGATCCATGTGCACAAGCTAGAGTGGTCTACTTGTTCATAACTCATCTTTGGCCTTAAATGATGTACGGGTCTATTTACCCAATTGACAAGATTTGCATATGGTATTAGAAGGCCTTTTTATTTCTGGCATGTCTCTGACCTCTTTCTTTTTCCTCAATCTAATGATATGATCGAAGCCGAGATGTCCCAATATCCTATGCCATAACCATGACTCCTCAAGTTTGCTAAGATGACATGCTTCATCTTTCTCTCTCACGATGTAAACATTGCTCTCTGTTCAAACACCTTTGAGCAACATTTTACCTATGGTGCTTGATCTGAATTCATAATCTTGTGCTCTGAAAAGAACTCCGCAGCCTTTATCACACATTTGACTAACGCTCAACAAATTTTGTTTCATCCCATCTACAAATAGTACATCTTGGGCCTTACCTCTGCCATTATATAAGCTGACTGAGCCCTTTCCCTTGATTTTTCCTGATTTATCATTGCCAAAAGTAACATTACCAGTTTCCCTTTCATCAAAAGTTATAAACTTGCTTCTGTCTCCAGTCATGTGTTTAGAGCAGCCACTGTCCAAATACCATTGGCTTTTTAGATCTTGAGCAGTTAGAGCCAGGTCACACTTATTCTCCCTGTTTTTCCACTGGAGGCATCCTTTTTTTAGGTTTCTTTTGTGAGATGATGAATCACATCCTTTCAGAGGACATTTGGAAGGCATATGTCCAACTTGATTGCATATACAACATTTGATCATAGTTTTTGCAGAATTGTGAGTATGAACAAAATTCCTTTGATTCATAAACCTCTTTGAGGTGTTGAACATCAATCTTTGTCCATACTTTCTACATTCAATAATTTTATGGCCAAATTCCTTAAAATAAAAACAATAACCATAGAAATTATTTGCATACCCGATGTAAGGTTGTTTTCTCCATTTGTTTGCTTGAGACAGTCTCTTCACTGTTTGCATCTTTTGCTGGTTTGAATTACTCCTCCTTGTATGGCAATATGCAGCAATGTGTCCCAGCTTGTGGCAGACATAACAGGTGGTATTCTTCATAGGAGGAAAGAATCTCCTTTGATGGTTTCCAAATTTGACATACTCAGGGGTCTTAGTATTTATTACATTCTTTGCTACTAGTGGTTTCTTATGATCTCTGTCTTCCTTATTACAAGTTTCTTCTTTTGTAGGAATTGTTTGAGCTGCTTCATCATTCTTCTTTGCTTTTACAAAAATAATCTCTCTGTTTTCCTTTTCTTTGCTTTTACTTGATTCTCCTTCATAGCCTATTCCAGTTTTTATCATAGGGGATCTTTGAGCACCAATAATTTCGTTCAACTTACTATAGCTTGTTGTTTGGAAGAGTTTATAAACATTTTCCTTTGAGAATTTTCTAATTTCTTCCTCAGACATATTAATTATTACACCTTTTCTTGTTCTTGAGTTTTTTCTTTGATTTTCTTAAGTAACATGTCCTCTATCTTCTTGGCTTCTTCAAGATCTATCTTTAGCTGTATCAGGACTTCTGAATTCTGTTCTTCTCGTACATACTTGAGGAGAATGTCCTTTTGTTTTCTGCATTTCAGCTTGAGTCTCTCAATCTCTTCCAGAGCACTTCTTAGCTCCCCCTCAAGGTCAACTTCACCTTCTTCTTCTTCATCTTCTAGCAGGAGACCTTCAAGTTCTTCTATAGCCATCAATAAAAATTCAAAGGTTCCATCTTCACTTGAGAATTCATCTGGATCTTTAGATGTACTGCCATCTTGTTGAGCATAGAAGGATTTTATGCTGAACTTATTTCCTTTCTGCCAGTTCTTTGATGTATTTTTCTCTGACTCTTGAGTCTGATTCCTTGATTTCTTGTGAGGACACTTAGCAGCATAGTCTCCAACTCTTCCACAGTTAAAGCATTTGAAAGGAAGTTTACCTTTGTATTTACCTGAGCCTCTATCCAATTTCTTGACAAATTTTGCCTCTTCTTCATCCGAGAAAGAGCATATGTCTTCCTCTTCTTCTTTCTTATTTTCTGTTTTAAAGGTTGCCTCCCTCGGACTTGGCTTCTTCTGTGGGAGCCTCATCTCATATGTTGTTAAATTTCCAAGTAGCTGGTTCATGGTCAAGGTCTCCCAATCAGCTGTTTCTTCTACTGCAGACACCTTGGGATTAAACCTGGATGGAAGAGATCTTAGAATATTTTGCACAATTATTCTTTCTAGCATGGTTTCTCCAAGAGCTTTCATATTGTTAACAATTTCTGCAACTTTTAGGAAGAAACTGTCAATGTCTTCATCATCATTCATTTTTAAGTTCTCAAACTGGGCTCTATAGATTTGAATTTTGGCAATATTTACTTTCTTGTCTCCCTCATGGATGTTCTCCAGAGTATCCCAAATCTCTTTGGCAGTGTCTTTGTGCATTACTTTGATAAACTCTGCTTCACACAATCCATTCAATATGGCATTCATGGCTTCTGCGTTAGCTACAAAATCTTGTTTGGATTCTTTCTCTGAGTCAGTTGCCTTTGGGGCATATCCTAATTCCATAGCACCCCAAACTTCTATTCCTAGAGACATTATGTATGTCCTCATCCTGATTTTCCAGAAGGCATAATTTGCACCCGTAAAGAAAGGGGCTTTATTGGTTGAGCATCCTTCTTTACTAGCCATCCTGAGAACCTAGAATCTCCTTTCAGTTGTTAAACTGGTACAAAGGAACCTGCTCTGATACCAATTGTTGAACCCTTAGTTAAACTGAGAGGGGGGGGTGAATCAGTTTAACACATTCATGGAATTTTGAAACTTTTCATTAAAAACTTATTTACACCTTCATTTCATGTCTAACTTAATATGTGAGTAATCTTAGAATGTGAGCAGCAAGTATTAATATAATATAAAAATAGACTTAATATGAGAGCAACATGTATTAAGCAGATGATATAAATCAGATCAACACATAAACATCATGCACATAGACACCAGATATAAGTGGAAACCCATAAAGGGAGAAAACCACATCCTATTATTGTTGTGATGCAAAGGCAAGCTCCAACTCCCTCTCACCACTGTTTTTCTGCAGGCACCAACCTACAGGAGGCTCCAACCTCAGTTCTGCAAACTACAACTTGCAAGGAAGCACCAACTCCCTTCATTTTTCTGCAGGCACCAACCTAAAGGAGGCTCCAACCTCATTCAGCTACAACTGACAGCTATCAAGCTGCAACTTGATAGGGAAGCTCCAACTTCCTCAATTTATCAAACTGAATGTTTGCTGATTTACCTCAGATATCAGCTCTATTCTGTAGCATCTCTTTCTTCTCTTCTTTTCTTAATATTCTCTGCCTAAATCTTCTATACTCTGCATTCTCTATATTTACTCTCTCTAACCTCTTTTATGCATATCCAGTTGATATTATATATAGAGTTCCTCACATGACTGTTTGTATTTCACTAGGAATTTGGAGTGAACAATCATGACTCTTTGGCTTCTGTCTTCTCATTCAGAAAATATAACTGTAGGTATCAATTTAACATTACAATGGGATATTTTTTCTCTTCTGGAGACTTGCCAATGCATCACAACAATATAAATTAAAATTATTTACATTCAATTACAATGAGAACTCCATCTCACTCATTCAACCTCTTGTCTAGCTGCGCATTTGTCTTTTCTTTGAATGTGTTTTTGTCCCTTTTGTCTCTGTTTTTTTCCTTATTCATTGTTGCAGGGTAATGGCCATATGCCATACATTTGTAACTGTGCTTTTTATATTAGCGCTTTTTATATATATATATGTAACTGCTGACTTTAAATCTGGGCAAATTCCAACTGTTTACCCACAGCAAGTGTCTTGTTGATGTGGTGAGTTCCGCAAGTGGAACATACATACACCATGGCATTTTTTTTATGGACCGATGCGATTGCACACATCGTAATCATTTTATATTAGAAATCGCCCTCCACCTTAAGCCGAGGCCCTTGGGTCCACAGACCACGCGGCACATTTCAATACTCGGCATACTTATATAAATTTTTAACAAAAAAAATGCCACTTCCACTATAACAATAAAGAATCATGTTAATACTTAACAGATGCCCTTTCGGGCCCACTTTCCACACTTTACGATGCGATATATTTCTCCTCCAGAGGTTTCCGATTGCGATTGATCGCAATCGCAAGCTTCCTTGCTCCGATGCGATTGATACCCTCCACAGATTTCCGATTGCGATTAGAACTGGAACTCAAACACTTGTTAATCATAGTTTATAAGCCCATCGGGTCTAGGCTTCAATTGCAATCACAATTCTGTTAATATATTGCTCCAATGTTCTGCTTTTGTCTGATGCGATTGACCACTGTTCACTGCATTTTGCCGATGCGGTTGGAACTGGAACTCAAACATTTGTTAATCATATTTTATAAGCCCATCGGGTCCAGGCTTCAATCGCAATCGCAATTCTTTTAATATATTGCTCCGATGTTCTGCTTTTTTCCGATGCGATTGACCACTGTTCATTGCATTTTTCCAATGCGATTGGAACTGGATCTCAAACACATATTAAACATGATTTATAGACCCATCGGGTCCGGGATTCAATAGAAATCACAACATTTTGTTAACCTGTTCCGCTGCCCTTATAATCTCCGATGCGATTGGGAAGGGTCCCACCTTATGGTACTTTGGTTCTGATAATAAAGCGCTCCATATAGATTAATATATATGATTTGGACCTTTGTGCATAAGGCACAATATATTTAAATACGCTGCATATATACTCCAGCGTGGGAATGATTCGCGGAATGAGATTTATATATATAAGTTGCTGCTTGGGTTATACGATTCCCAAAATTGTGTTTATGTATCGTCCAGCTACGGTAGCGATTCTCGGAATTAAAAAATGGCTCTGCCTCTGCCTCTGCCTCTGATAACGGCTCTGCCTCTGCTGTGATAACGGCTCTGCCTCTATATTCACTGCCTCTGCCTCTGCCTGTTACCTTTGCTTCCTTCGTTCGCTTCTTTGCTGCCTCCTTTATCTATCTCTGTCTTTGCTGCCTTCATTGCCATCAATGACAATATTTCCAACATAGAAAGCCATTGGAATAAAAGTATGTAACTGGTCTTGGACATCAAATAGACAAGCAGATTCACTGGATCCCGATCTAAATCATTGGTGATGTTTTTCCTTATTGTCACCGTTGCTTCTTATGTTTTTCACTTTGTTCATATTCTCTGATAAAGAGCAGGAAATATAGATTAGGATTTACTTCTAAAGTACCCTAATTCTAACTGATAAGCTTTATCTTTATGTTTTCTTCTGAATGTGTGTTTGAGAATGAATCAATAAAGTATAACCAGTCAAGGAATGTTAGTGAGCCCATGTTTTGTTGAGTAGAGCTTGAGATGTTATTCTTCAATGATCTTTTCATTTCATGCTAAGTAGATTTCTAATCAAGGAAGTTTATGGTTAGCCCTGCCCCTTGTTTAGTCTTAAACAACTATTTTAAAGATTTCCCTTAAGAGTATGCCGAAAGCAGGATAGGTTAAAAGTCCTTACTTGATCTTAGGCTGCCCTTTTTTTCCTTATATGTTTTCTCCTTTCTAAAAGTAGTCTGTTGGATTACTGAATTGTTGTCTTTTAAAGTTTGCTTTAGTAGGATTATTGCCCAAATAAGTCTATGGTTTTCCCTGTCCTTTGGCTTGCTTCCAAATCAGTCACTTTGAAAGGCTCTTCTTGTTTAATGAAGTTAATAGATTCTTTATTGGTTATTAGCTTTGCTTCTTTCACATCATTTCTTAATGTTTCATACCACAAACTCAACTTAAAAATATCTTTTGATATAGATGACTTGCCCTATGGAAACCTTGGAATAGTTGTTGTGCAAGTAAACCCTTTTATGACTCCATAGCCCAATGGATTGACATTTTTTCTTAAACTATCTGCCCATGCTGAAATATCCTTCAATTTATTACCCCCTTCACAGTTCACATGACCTTCACAATTGATGATCCCCAACCAAAAACAAACAAATCCCTTATGCTTCATAACTATCCTAATATCATATCATGAGCCTATAAGCATATCATTCTAAAACACATATAGAGAGATCCCTCTCTGAATCCAGGAGGGCTAGATCCTAGGATTTCAAAGTGGTTCTAATGTTTCCTTGTCATTTGGTATGCCAATCTGCCAAATCACAGGACCCCAACATAATGGCGACTCCGCTGGGGAATTCTGAGTAAATTGCATCTTAGACATCCTTAAGATCTCAGAAGACCCACAAAAATCCTTATATTGGTGGTTAATTGCTGATGGTGGACAGAAACGCATCTTAAAACCTTTGAAATCATCCACCTCGTGACTCCACAACTCCTAAAAGACCAAAAGATTCCACTGATGATAAGTAGGCCTTCTGACTACCCCTGTTTTCACAAAGAATCCACTGGGACAACCCAAACTACCATTGAAACATCACGCACACCCATGATTAGGAAGCTTCAAGGATTAAATTTTCTTGTTCTAAGATTAGTTTTCCTCTAGAGATTGTCATATTGGGCTAACGTTCTCTTCTGTGGGTATAAATCTTAACATACTGGCTTCAAAAAGAATTCATACCAGACCCTATCCTGACCTAAATCCTCTTGAAATAGTTGATAATCTAGAAATCATTATTAGGAAGTCTCCTATATCTAGGGATCCAACTATTGTCAGACCCATTCATAGAGCTCACTCCGTGCCTGAAGTCCTTACAGCTCTATCAGATACCTAATTCGACTTACCCTTTTCAAGAATTTTACCAAGAACCAAGTCACTTAGTGGTATAGATCAGATAGACTTTGAGCCTCCAAGTTCACCAAAACATAGTGGCAAACATATTAGCAGCAGAGAAACCCCTCCATCCACACCTCCTGATACTCATTTCATTCATAATTTCGGTTTCTCTCATCCCAAATCTACTCAAAACGTCTTGGCTGGTCCTAGCACTTCTGCCATTCATACATCTACTGTAAACCCCCCATTTTTCCCTCCCATCTACATCATGTTTGCATGGTATGATCCTCTAGTCCTTCCTTTACCTTTAGCTGCCTTACCATAAGGTTATTCGACCACTATTCCTCTATATGATGCCAGTAGTTCCATTTCTGCTCCACAACATGTCGACAAAATGAATGATTACCTTGATAGGAATGAAATAGGTGATGAGACTATTAAAATCAGATTGTTTGCTCATAGTTTAGGGGGAGAAGTAATAAAATGGTTCAAAAGCTTAACCCCACAAAGCATCAACGATCTCCCTGCCTTTCATCAAATATTTCTGAACAAGTGGGAATTCAGGAAAAACCCTCTCCAAATTCTGTCAGAATATGAGAATATTAAAAAGGAATCCAGGGGAAGGTGTACAGGAATACTGTGCTAGATACAATAGGGCGTACAATTCCATACCAGCTCATGTGAAACCTCCACAGGGCCTAGCTTTAATGAAATTCCCTGATGGATTTGATCCTAAAATGGCATACCAACTGAGGGAAAAGGAATACCTCACCTTATAAGATATGCAGCAAGGGGCAGTGAGCATTGAGGCAAATTTGATTGTCAAAAGAACTAGGATGAGGAACGAAAAGAAAGTAACATATAGAGATGACATTGCACCTTCCAAATCTGATTCACAATCAGACCATCTAGCCAAAAGCGTGGATAGGCTAGAAATAATGCTGTAGAGGATGGTTGTCCAAACAAATGGTCAAAATTGGAACCACCCTCAAAATCAGATCCAAAACTTTAGGAGAAACCTCCCTTAGATTAGACAAAGAGATACTGATCAACAAATCAGACCTCCATTTCAAGAAAATTATTTTAGTGAAGATGCGGGAATGATAGAAGAGCCAGAGGGAGCTGATATAAACATGTTGGGAGTAAGTAATGAAGACCCTGCCTTTTTCACAAAGGATGACCAAGCCACATATACATATGATGATAATGAAGGCTTAGAATCTGAAGACTATAGGCAAGGCTTTGAGAATGCCATCATGGAGGTCCATAAAAAATATGACCTCAGGAGCAAAAGGAACCAAGAAACTCCCCAAACAAAGACCTCTGAAACTACTGTTAAAAACATATCTGAAAAGGTGGTTAGAAGGGCTACTGAAAACAACAAAAAAACAGCTGAAAGTTCTGGAAAAAACAAGGGGAAAGGCACTCAAACCACTAAAAAACAGAGTGGTGACCCTAACAGCACTAGCACTTTAGCTAGTGCCCCTGTAAAAATAGTTTTAACTGATGTACATAGTAAAAACCAGCGAGCTGATTTTGCTGATAAGTTAGTGACTAACAAAACAGATTTGAGCCTTTCAAAGAATCAGTTCCCTTTCAATTTGGAAAGTGAAATTTCCAAAATCAAGATCTTTGTCCCCCTTTTTAGCCATCAGTAAATTTTTTTATAGCAAATGATGGCTAAAACAAGTCTTTATTCTTCAAGAAACAAGTTTTAAAGAAAAATTGTGAGTTCTTGAAGCCTTGTTGTCCCTTGTCCAAAACACCCCTTCTATTTCACTAATATCTTCATTAAAAATCCTCAAGAAGACCTGCTGTATGAAGGAGACTATTTTTCAGTCATTTTTTTCCATCTTTTTACCTTCACAGTTTCCTCCAAAATCCCCCCATATCACTTATTTTTCCCTTTTATTTATCATCCATTTCCCTCTGAAAATTCCCTTTTTTCCTTCTCATTTACCCTTCATTTCCCTAAAAAAACCTTCAAAAACCCCTTTCAAACCTATAAAACCCCTTTTTATGGTTTAAAAACCCTTCCTTTTAACTATCGGAACTTGAAAAAACCTTGAAAACCCACAAAAAACGCATAAAATACCTTTGAAAAGTTGTTCTGATCCTTTATGCCTTAAGCCCTTTCCACTTAAACCCGAGCCCCTATTTTTTGCAATAAAACCTCGTACTCGCGACCAGGTGCTAGCTCCCATCACATCGACATTTCCTCTATAAACCCGCATTTCCTTTGAAAACTTTCCACCCCAATAGCGATGCCCTGACGCGATCTCCACCGTTGATTGGGTTTTGATCTGACGACCAGCGCTAACTCTCCGCACCACTTCTTAGCCACTTTTCCCTGGCTCCTGTTCCCTTGCTCCTCCACGGGACCATGCCCCAACACCAAGCTCTAACCCCCATCGCATCGGCGATTCACATTTTTTACCCTTGCCTTTTCCTCTGCCGATGTTTCCACATCTGATGCAATCTGCACCGTTGATCTACCAATATCAATGGTTTACCTCACTCTATTTTTCCCTGCCTTCCTAATTTTCCTCGCCTTTCCGCCTAGGCCTTTTTCCCTTTCTCTTTATACCCCGCCTCAGGTCCCATACTCCTCCACCAGACCCTTCCCTTCCCCATTCTTTAAGCCCCTTCCCTTTGTATTTTCCCCGCCATGCTTGTTAAACTCCTGCATCAATCCTGGCTGTAAATCTATCTAATCCAATGGCGCTAAATCACCCTCCATCCTATGGACCATCCCTTACCCTTACACCCCTACAATCAATCCCCACCATTGATTCATTTTATCTAACGGTTCCCATTTAACCCGACATCCAACCCTGCCAATCAACCAAACCTGCTACGCAACAAGATAGCTGACGTCACACTCCAGACCCACCTCCCACTACCCTTCCGCCCCTCCAATACCCTCTTGACACTTGGCTTCCACTAAAACCTCGCTCGAGCACCTTCCCCTGTGGCCGTTAGATCTACACCCCCAGATCCAACGGCCCACTTTTAATTTCGCGTAGAATTTACTGTCAGGGTTTAACGACCCGGATGAACATGAAATAGGTGGTATTGGGGAGGACACGCGTCGCCTAACGAATGATATCGTGTTCGTTTAGGTGTAAACCACTTACCACCTAAATCATTCATCAAAACCATTCATGGTTTTCGCAAAACCACTTTCTTCTATTTTCGTGCCAAAACTCAAAATTAAACCCTGTTTTCACATTTTTGTCCATAAAACCTCCTTCGCATGCTTTTTCTTCCTCCACCTGTATATACCGTTCCTCTATATATTGCTCCTCTGCCACGGCTAGCCTCTGTAAGCAATCAAACCCTCCCTCGCAGGTTTTATTAACGTTTTTACTTTTATTTTTACAGGATTCGATGGCAGTTTTAAGGCCATAAAGGCTTCTCATGGCTCATAAAGAGACATGGCCGGAAGTGACGAATTTCATGGCCCAAACAACGGCAAGATCATAAAAAAAAGGGGAGTTACCAGGGTTTATTTCATGGTTTGATCAGTGTTTCATGAGCATTGGTCATATTATGAAACTCTCCACGTATTGAAGCCATCTGTCCACAACAACAACAGAAGAAAAAATAGTGAAGTTTAAAGTTAAAGGTTAAAGTCAAAGGACTGAAGATTAAAATACTTAACCAATGATTTACAAGGATAAATACACAGTGAATAAAGCATAAATTTTTTTAAAGAAATAAAAACCCAATCAACGGTGGAGATCGCGTCAGGGCATCACATTGATCTGACGACTAGCGCTAAATGTTTAGAGAAAGGATCTCCGCTCAAAAAGATATGGCCAAAACAAATTTTGTCCATTTTGGCCTAAACAAGCTCCACTAAATGTGGAGACACTACCAGTTAACTTGAATAAATCTGGAAAATCCACCGAATATGGGGTCCTGCTCCAAAATTAGTGGAACCATAACTGTTTTCATTTAATTTTAAATCTGCGTTCACATGTGGAAAATGCGGAACCTTTTTCTTTAACGGTTTTAATAACCATGGCATTTAAAAGCTATTGGAGTGGTCACATAATGGGGTATTCCGCTTAAACTGTCGAGATATCCGTTTCAAAACCCGCCAGTTGGTGTAAGCCCCGAACCATATTACATGGGGTCATGTGGAATGGGGGCTGGCCCCCTTTAAATCTCCACCCAAACGCATTTGAAAGTTTATAATGGCGGTGGTAACCACAGGTGTTAAGCAACACCGTGAAGTCCGACTGGTCGGGTCGCATTGCTTGTAGACAGGTGGCCCAGGGTCAAATCCCATTGCTTGCAACAAAATTTTAATATGTCAACCAACCAAATTTTCACCTAGGCCTGGGGCCACATGGCGGCCTCTGGGCTTGCCACGTGGCACCTGTTGATTGGCCAAACATAATAAAAGTCAATCCATTGGCATATAACGACATGCCACTTGTCAAACTATTATTCAGCCTTGTGGAATATTCCAGGAATATTCTAAGGAATATTTTGAGGAATATTCCATGAATATTCCTTTTTTAATTTTCAACATTTGAAGGTCAAACTTGGTCAAACTCATTTTTTGAAGGAACTTGTGAAATTCAAACCTTCATAACTTTGACATTCAAAGTCAGATTTCAGTGTCGTTCATGGCTTTGGGATCGTATCGCTGAGGCCTATATAGTCGCTCAAGTTCCAAGTGATTTTGAGCACTTTCAAGTTTGAGCTTTTTCCATGGCTTGGACTTGAGCTCCTGATCACACCTCCCAAATGAGAGGCTTTTGGACCCCAAAAGCTCACTGAAATGATGAACTGAAATATAGTACAGAAAATGAGAGAATAAACATCCTCTTCTCTTCAGCCCTTCAAAAATTTTCTTTGCATGGCAAATGAAATTGAACCAAAACTTGAAAGAAATTCACTCTTCCCTTCACTGATGTTGATCCTCCTATCAAGAGCTGCTTTTCTTGCACTCACTCAGCAAATTACTGGCAAGTCAGAAATAATCTGACCATCATGTCCTAAATGGACAACAAGCTCCTTGGAAAAATTTCCCTGACTTTTCAATGCATTAGGAAGTTAATCCACTTCCTACCAAGCCAAATCCATGGCGTCTTTTGCTGCAACTACAATTCTTCATGTGAATCTTTCATTTCCACATCAACAATGGACTTGATAGATCCACTTATGCCAAACTATTTGTCCCTTAGCTGCATATGCTTTGGATGATGAGTTGGATGCAAGGTCCAACAATGAGAGTCATCATGTCCCTTCATTTGAAAAAATGTGCAACTTTTAAGCACTTTCTGAGAAAGATTTCTTTCCCTTTTCTACTTCCTGTGTGCTTTATTTTTCAACTAGCATCTTGAAGCAACATGGTTAACTCTACCACAAAATGTGCAACAAAATTTTCTTTCATTTGAACAAGAAAATTGATCATTCTTTGCTGAAACATAATCAAATTGATCATGTGAATGATTATACCTCTTTTGGTGCATGGAATGTCCATCCTTTTTGTCTTCGAAAGATGATGAACTAGTAGAGGAAACAACTTTCCTTTTTAGACTTTCATCAATGTTCTTGTCTTGAAAATTGCTTACATTTGCATGCTCACCATAAGCGACATGTTTACCTACTACTTGCTGCAATGATGGCTTCAAACAATGGCAATCATCCTTAAAACAATTTTGACATATATGTATTTGAGAACTTGGGATAAAGGTTCTCTTAAAATTTGCATTACATGCATTCAAGGATTTTAATTCTTTGCCATAAAACTGCTCATATCCAAGACCAACATTCTTGGGATGCTCCACCACCGAAATAGGGTCAACCATGCCTTGTGCATGCTTGAACAAACCTTTTCCTTCATGATAGCCCATATTAAACATCAATTTGGACCCTACACCCCTTGTATGTTTTTCAAAAGAACCAACACACTTTTCAATAGAGGAAATTGAAGACAAGTTTGAATGGTTTACCTCTTTCTCAGACATTTTCTTGGATAAAGCTTCTTGAGCTTGAAGGAGTTGTTTCTCCATGTCATGCAACCTTTGGAGAATAATTTACTTCTCATCCTTCATAGCCAAAAATTATGCATGAAGCTTAACACTTTCTCCTTGATCCTCAATGAGAATATACACCATGTCCTTCACTTTAATGAACTCATTCTTCATGTCATCATTGAAGAATATCGTGAAGGAGGAAACTTCACTTGTAGAAGAAGTTGAAATTATGTAAATGGTAAAATTAACAAAAGGAACTTCTGAAGAAAAGTTCTCAAAGCTTTCAAACAAATGACAAGCTTTTAACCAAATGTCCTTAAAGACCCCTTCTTATTCAAGTAGCCATAAAACACAAACTATTGGAGTTTATTTTCCAAGGATAATCTTGAGGTACTTTGGGGTAAGGAAATAGCCTACAACTATTTTTTCCTTTCCAAGACTTAGCTAACAACAAATATCTTTTCAAATCAAGAAAACTCATACAAGCAACCATTTTGCAACCAATAAAACAGTAAGATTAACTGTTTTAACACCTTTTTCACAACAACAAATGCTCATTCAATGCTCAACCTGAGCACAACCAAGCTTAACCAAAGCTCTAATACCAAACTGATCTGAAATGTGAGAAATTCTTATTTCTAATACAGAGATTGACTGTAGGGGAATTTACTGAATACGCCACCTTTAAAGAAAGGATGAGATCCAGAAGCTATTTGGCCCTTAACAGACTCTTCCTAAAGAAATAATAGAGGAAATCACTAATGATCTGGAAATGAAACTACTTGTTTGCTGGTGCAAGGTATTCATTATCCATAAATTTATGTGTGCAAACTGTTTAATATGTTTTGCAATTGGAACAAAATGCTTTTGGTAAATTTATGAGTATTTTTGTGTGTAGGAGGCTTATTTATTTTTACTGTTTAACATCTTTAAATCTGGAAAAACACAACCAATAAATCACAGAATATAACACAGCATATGATAAGGCATTTCACCCCTCCTGGGCTACATCTGCACGGTCCAAGGCCCCCAAATGGGCATGTCCTTGCTGTTATTATGCTAAAAAATGGTTATACAACATGAAGAAAGCCTAAACAGGAAAACATAGCTATATAAATGAGTTCAAAACATAGAAAAAAGTAAGGAATGACTATAGTTTGACCTCCAATGGTAAACCACAGCTCAACACAGCTCCAACCCCAAAATGGCCCTAGTGGCCCTGAAAACTCTCCTGAAGGTTTTTAGCCTCTGAAAGTCTTAAAATAGAACTGAAACCTATCCCAATGGCTCTATAATGCTGTAAATAGTCAAAAATGACTTTTGGTTCACCTAAAATGGTTAACCACAGCTCAACACAGCTCCAAACCCAAAATGGCCCTAGTAGTTCAAAACGATTCTCCGAAGCTAAATAGGCTTAATATCAGCTCCAATGGCTCTGAAACCTATACCATTGGCTTCAGAATGCTTAGAAGATACGAAATAAAATAAAAAAATCACTCAAAAAGGATCTCCCCTTAGAAAGATATGGCCAAATTTTTTTTTGTCCATTTTGGCCTAAACAAGCTCCACTAAATGTGGAGACACTGCCAGTTAACTTGACTAAATCTGGAAAATCCACCGAATATGGGGTTCTGCTCCAAAATTAGTGGAACCATAAGCGTTGGCATTTAATTTCAAATCAACGTTCACATGTGAAAAATTCGGAACCATTTTCTTTAATGGTTTTAATAACCGTGGCATTTAAAAGTTATTGGAGTGGTCACATAATGGGGTCTTCCGCTTAAACTGCTGAGATATCCGTTTCAAAACCCGCCGGTTGGTGTAAGCCCTACACCATATTACGTGGGGTCATGTGGAATGGGGTTTGGCCCCCTTTAACTCTCCGCCCAAACGCATTTGAAAGTTCATAATGGCGGTGGTAACCATAGGTGTTAAGAAACACCGTGAAGTTCGACTGGTCGGGTCGCATTGCTTTTAGACAGGTGGCCCGGAGTCAAATCCCGTCACTTGCAACAAAATTTTAATATGTCAACCAACCAAATTTTCACCTCGGCCTGGGGCCACATGGTGACCTCCGGGCTTGCCATGTGGCACCCGTTGATTGGCCAAAAATAATAAAAGCCAATCCATTGACGTATAACGACATGCCACCTGTCAAACTATTATTCGGCCCTATGGAATATTCCAGGGAATATTTTGAGGAATATTCCAGGAATGTTCCTTGGAATATTCCTTTTTTAATTTTCAACATTTTAACGTCAAACTTGGTCAAACTCAGTTTTTGAAGGAAATTGTAAACTTCAAACTTTCATAACTTTCACATGAGAAGTCGGATTTGAGTGCCATTCATGGCGTTGGGATCATATTGCTAAGACCTATCCGGTTGCTCAAGCTCCAAGTGATTTTGAGCACTTTCAATTTTGAGCTTTTTCCATGGCTTGGACTTGAGCTCCTGATCAATCACCAAGATTGGTTATTATTGGTTTGTTGATGGTGAACAACAACCAAGCCTTAAAAAAAAAGTAAAAATCCTTCACCTGGTGACTCCATTGGTATTCAGTAGCCCTGCTGACCGCTCTGGTTTTTCCTAAGACTCTACTGGGAAATTCTGAATGAATTACATCTTGTACATTCTTAAGACCTCAGAAGACCCAGAACATGTCAAATTGGTATTTAAATAAACATTGGTGGTGGACCATAGAAAATTTTACCTCCAAAAGAGCTAAAATTTGCACCTGGAGACTCCACAACCTTCCAAAAGACCAAATGACTCCACTGGTAGAAGACTCTGAACTGGTTGAATAGATTCAGTGACCTCTTTTTTGATTTACAAACATGATTCCAAGGATACGACAAAGATATGCTCCAATGAGTAGAGATAATATCCCTAGGTTCCCACATAAGATGCCCCAAGTGTGTTGGGATGATAACCTTCCTATTTTTCAAGGTGAAAAGTTTGATGACCCATTGTTACATCTCATCAAATTTCATATACATGTATGGAAGGTAAAGACTAAGACATGCACCAAGTATTTTATGAAGAATATAAAGAAAACCCTTCATCTTTATCATGGACTGCAAACTGTTGTGATCAATCTCAAAACATCATACAATACCTATTAGATATTGATGAGGATTTGGGTAATATGCATCTTGAAGATCTGTTAACAGCCATTCAAGAATTTTATACCCAAGACAGCTATCTCAAGAACCTAGATGAATCAATTGTGGAAGAAATCAATCAAGGAATAAAGGACATTCCTCAAGATATACTTGCCAGCATAAATAGTTATTCATCATCCCTTCTAGGTGAGGATAATTTAAATATCGATGATCTAGAACAGCCTATGATTTTTTCAGATCAAGAACACACTCAACCACTACAAGACCTAGACAATGAGAAAGACATGTATGATGATCAAGACTTTATAGAAGATGATGAGGAAGGTTATCAAGAAATTTCTGATTTCCTACCTATGACTTGTATTTTACTATTAAGAGATCTTCACAAACAAAATGCAAATACTGATAGTGAGCAATGCTTTGAGGAAACAAGTAGCCACTTAGAAAATTTAGAATCTGATGTGGAAGGAGAACCAACACATTTAAGAACTCTCCCTCTATGTTACAATTCATTTTAGATTACAAAAGAAGAGTGGCATCCTGATAATGTAGAAGAAACAACTCATGAACCTTCTATTCAAATTAAGTATCATAACAATCATGACGAGTTGTTTGAAACAGAAGTAGATCGGGAAATAGTGGAAAATCCTCAAATTTTCCCTACAAGCACAAGTAAAGATCCCTTAGTAGAGGCTCAAGAAGACATCTAGCCTCAAAACCAATTAACACAAGAGAAAGAGGACTGCTGTATTTCTGTTTACACTGAAAGAGAAATCTCTCCTTTGACAGAAGAAGAAATTGATAAAATACTAAGCAAGCAGTCAGCCTCCAAACCTTCATCTGAACAAGATAATCATCAACATAGTGCCTATCCCACAGATAACACAATGGCACTCAAGAAAAAGAGGATAGTATGGAAATCAATGATAAATCTGAAACTAGTACTCTTTGGAGTATGAGTTTTGATGGGTCATGTAGTAAAAATAGTGAAGGTGCAGGAACATGGCCTTACAATGCAGAAAGAAATCATTCTGAAGGCCATTCATATAAATTTAATTTTCAATGCACAAGTAACATAGTAGAGTATAAGGCACTCCTTTTAGGGCTGCACTTATTGAAGAAATTAAGAGCCCAGAGGATAACAGTTCATGGGAATGCAGAATTGGTAAGTAGGCAAGTGAATGAGAAATGCATGGTTAAAAATCCCAAACTTAGAGCCTACAAGGATGATGGCATGGATTTCTTAATATCTTTTGAAGAATTCCAACTTAACCTTGTTCCTATAAACCAAAACATTTTTGCCAGTGGATTAGCCCTTGTTGCTAGTATATGTCTGAGACCTTGTGAGAGCAAACAATATAAAATACAAGAAAAATTCAGACCAGCTGTCCCAAACAATGAAAAGTATTGGAAAGTCTTTGGGGGGAGAAAAAAAAATAGAAGACTGTCCTACTGAGGATATATCATCTTTTCAAGAAGAACCTTCTCCCATTATTGATATCAATATGTCATCCAAAGAACTTGAATTTACATCAGAAGCAAGCATAGAGTTAGAGAAAGAAGAAATTTCATTGCTTGTTGATTTTCAGGTGAAGGATAATGATGCTTCCAAGGAACATATTGAAGATGCAGTCCTCAAAGCTGATGACTTAGAAGCAGACAATATACCAATCATGGAGGACCAAAAAGAAGAGAGTTCTCATCTTTTCTTTGTTGATCCTGTGGAAGAATATGTGGAGGTCCTAATTTGCTCAAATTCTCAAGCATGGATCCTTTGCAAGAGCCAAATACATAAGAAGTTTTCACCTTCTGTGATAGCTTTAGTTTTGAAGAATAATATTCAAATAATACCATGGTTACCTCTGACAAGCAGCTAGATTTTCTATTCATTTTTCTCACTTCTTAACTGGCTACAGTAGCACTTTTGTATCATATAAAACATGTAAATATTTTATAGTTAGATTAGGTTAGATAGGAATGTCAATAAAGCTCAGCCTGTGAGAATTTAGTTAGTTTTTTGTTTTTGCTTTTGAAAAATAAAAATGAAAAAATACAAAAACAATAGAAAAGAGAAAAGAGGGCAGATTAGAAAAAGAAGAAAGGTACAACCCCATACCCAAAAAAGAAAGGAAAAATCTAAAAGTGTGCAAGCTTAAATGCCACTACCAAAATAGAGCACTGCTATTTAGTCATACAACCTAATCATGACTAGATAGATTTCAATTTACTGCTGATAGGTTAGTGAAGAAGGTTTGCCAAATAGTTCAATCTTGGCTTATCAGTAGATTAGATTAGGATAGAAAGAAATGGCTCTAATAAGACCAAAATATGAGCCAAAGCAAAAGAAAAGAATGGTTCTATTACACTGAAAACTTGAACCAAAGAATCAAAATAAAGGATGACTCTAAACAGATCAAAATCTGAGTCATAGGAAAGAATGAAGGATGTTTTAAATTTTCAGATCTTATCCCTTCACAGTTTTGTTTTAAATATTCTGCAAATAAAGTCTAGGTGCAGCTTGTACATACAACCATAGATACCATAGCAAATCAGACAGTTTAATCCTAGTTTGACTGTGTTTTAATTTTCTGTTTTAGAATATAAAGAATAAAATCTGACAGACAGTTTTATCCTGGCAGATAGTAGCTTAGGTAGAGAATTAATGAGTTCAACTGCTTAATATGAACTCATGGAAGAAATAAGGGTAGATTTAGATTAGTTTCTTTCTTTCAATAGAAGAATAAAATGTTTATTTCAAAAGGTTTGCAAGTCCAAGAGCACCTTATGAAGAAAAAAATGTTAGGAAAAGTAAGCTGTGTAGGTAGAATGTTTGCGAGAAATTTGTTTGCTGATATGAAATACTGATCATCTTTTCAAGTAGCATGATAAATGAAGAAAAGGTTGTCAATGGATAAGGCACTGGTCTTCTTTCCAGAGATTTATCTCTGAATTTCTTGACACCTCCAAGGAGCTGCCATCCCCAAGTGGAGCCACTGTTAGCCATCAGTAAATTTTGTTACAACAAATGATGGCTAAAACAAGTATTTAGTCTTCAAGAAAAAAGTTTTAAAGAAAAATTGTGCGTTCTTGAAGCCTTGTTGTCCCTTGTCCAAAAAACCCCTTCTATTTCACTAATATCTTCATTAAAAATCCTCAAGAAGACCTGTTGTATGAAGGAGACTGTTTTTCAGTAATTTTTTTCCATCTTTTTACCTTCACAGTTTCCTCCAAAATACCCCCATATCACTCATTTTTCCCTTTTATTTATCATCCATTTCCCTCTGAAAATTGCCTTTTTTCCTTCTCATTTACCCTTCATTTCCTTAAAAAAGCCTTCAAAAACCCCTTTTAAACCTATAAAACCCATTTTTATGGTTTAAAACCCCTTCCTTTTAACTATCGGAACTTGAAAAAACCATGAAAACCCACAAAAAACGCATAAAAAACCTTTGAAAATTTGTTCTTCTCCTTTAGGCCTTAAGCCCTTTCCACTTAAACCTGAGCCCCTATTTTTTGCAATAAAACCTCGCGCCCGCTGTTGGGATCCTGTGATTTGGAAAATTGGCATGCCAAGTGACAAGGCAACATACAAACCAAGCTTTAGAGCTCTAGGATCTAGCCCTCCTAGTCTCATAGAGGGATCTCCCAATATGTTTATAAGGATATGTCTTGAATGGTTTAGACGTTGATTTTAGGCTAGTAATGAGGTGCAAGGTTGTTTGTTTTGTTTGGTTGGACAAGTATGTTTCATGCAGTATAGATAGAGCATGGGAATCTACAAGCCATTGGGCAATGGAGTCATGTGAAAATCCAAATAGTTCTGATTGAGAAGGAAGGGAAACCAGAGGGAAAATCTAACTCAGTCAAGGATCTATTGAATAATATAGGTGAAATGAGATGAACATTAAGGAATAAGAGTGAAAAGCAAACTAAACCCTTTCACAATGACTTAAAGGATTTAGGGAACGCCCTATTTCCTCTAGTAAGCTCACTTTTATGGACTTAATTAATATAAACACCCAAAGAAGAGGAGAAATGCAGATTAAAACCTTCTAAATGAATTATAGGATACGGGGAACACCCTATTTCCTCCTATAAGTTCACTGTTGAGAGCTTTATCAACAAAGACATAAAACTACATTCAAAGAAGAGGGAATGCCTTAGACATCTAGGATTGAAATTATAGGGACCTTCAACACAATAATTACAGTAAGAAACAGAGGGTATGATTGAAATAGACCTCTCTGTCAAACTGCAAGTATTAATAATTAAAGGGAGATTTCAGATACAATATTCAGAGGTAAAGAAAGAGGGAATGCCTAAACAATCCTTAGCACAACTGAATTAACCATTTTTGAAATAAAAAAAAATGAATATTCAAGAGAGCTATTAGACTACCCTGTCATGTTCAGTAGCAGAAAACATATAAACAGTGAAGGATAAATAGGTCAGAGGTGATTCTAAGATACATTTCTCTGCCTAAACTTTTTATCCTACTGTAAGTCAGAGCATAATGGAATAAAGTGATAAACGGGAGACAACATTAACAATAAGAGATTACTTCACCAAAACCAGGCTCAGGGATCCAATGGTACAACCTCCTTCATCAATAGAAAAATAGATACTTCCACATTCCTTCAGAACACCAATGCTTCTTTAAAGCAGCAATCTATGTATTACTTAGAAATCATCAAATGCCAACTTTTTACAATGAGACTTCCAAGAGTCTTTATAGAGAAAAATGGGAAAAGCAGGTGAAGAAGGTTTTAATGATCATCAGAGATAGGATAGGGCATTCGAATGCTCCATTCTGTTTCATAAACATAACATTAAATCCTAGACAGACTTAGTGACTTCGTTTCTTGTTGAGGCCCCTTTGACATGACAGAAATCACCCCACAGAGTGTCCTTTGGGAGGAAATACTATCTGCAGTGGTACTGTTATCTCCTCTGGTGTGAGTTAAGTGGAATAATTGGCTTCGAGGACTCCCATACTCCTAAATAACTGCTTCTAACAGCTTGTAGTAGTTTCTTTGGTGTAATAATTGATTGGCAGGCTTTTGTGCATGGAGATGGGATACGTCTGTGTCAGTCAACATTCTGCACCAGTAACTGCTCTGTCCCTTTGTACTTCAACCTGTTTTAGCTTTGTTTATGCTTTATCCTTGCTGATTGTCCAAACTGTTTCTACACTGATGCTCTCGAGGGTTTATTAATCTTCTATGCCTTTGTTTTCCGCCACTGGATATGTGATCTTCATCATTTATGAGTGTTTTGTGTACAGGTGATGGGCTTCACTGAGCTGGAGTGTTTACTAGAGGGTTTATGTCTATGACCCATCGACTGTCACGAAATTCACCCTTTGTCCCGGTTCCCTTGACGTTGATTCTTGGCCTAAAATTGTTATATGAGCCTCTCTGTCACCTCTTGTGATTGTGGAGAAATCTCATGTTTCGTCGGCCGTGAAAACCTGCAAACACACTCAAACATGTTATGAAATCCTACAGGCTTGGTTTAGACTGCTTACAGAAGGCATAGTTGGAGGGCGAGGAGCAGCGCGGATGGTGATTGTAGCGGAAAATCCGGAAGAAAACCCTGGCATAGCAGCTAACTAGGTCCAATGGAGGTTTTGGTGCGATAAGGGACGCAGACAATTAGATCAGGACGATCTACAATGGAGATATCTCGGTGAGCATTTCTGGAGACAGATGGAGAGCAAATGAATGAGTTCGTGATATAACATGGATTGTGCGATCTTAAGGATCGAAGGCTAGGATTAAATCAGGAGCGACGTTGTAGAGGGTAGCAGTATGGTGGAAAACCGAGAATGGTTTTTGCATAACAAAATGGGGGGAGGTGGTTTTGAGTGAATGGAAAGCGATTCCATACATTGGCTAACACGTGGATCTTCAAAACCGCCCATTTCGCAAAATTTCGGAGCGTTAAACCTCGGGTGTAAATATTTTGCGATTTTGGATAGCGACCGTTAGATCTGGGGTGTTAGATCAGACGGTGCGGGTTGCACGTGATAGGCACAGAGATGTGGGGCAGAGAAACTGGTGGGCCAGATGGTGACGTGTGATGTTTGTCGAGTAGCGGGCGAAGGTCGAAGGACTAGGTGATGTGATGGCCGTAGATCTTCTTAGATCAACGGCCAGGATTACATCGCATGGTCGGGGGTCAGGGAAAAGGAAAAGAACAAAGGGAAACAACTTTTTGGGATTGCGATGGCAGGGGAAAATGATAAGGCAAAACATGGTTTTATGGAAAGTGGAAGGACCGAAGGAGGAAGAAAAGGCGCTTATCGCATCAAAAGATTAAAAGTGTAAAGGGAAGTTGAGGAAGAGGAAACTCCGATTGCGATGAGAAATGAGGGCTTAGCGCCTAGTCGCGGGGGTGAGGTTATGTGAGGAAAAGGGATAAAGCTATAGGCCCTCAGGGGCTAATAACCCAAAATTTAAAAGGAATGCTTTAAGGCCTTTTGAAGGGATTTTTGAGGGTTTTTTGGCTTTTGGTAGAGAGAAAAGGAAAGGTTTTTTAAACCTATAGATGAATCTTTGAAGGTTTAAAGAGGATTTAAGGAATTTTCAGAAGATAAATGGAGGGTTAAAAGATGAAAATAAGGCTTTATGAAAATGGGGGAAATAAATGAAAACAGGCAGTTTCAGAGGCCTTTGGAACAACTTTCTTCGGTGAATTAGCATGGTTTAAGATGGAAAAAACAGTGAAAATGAACCTCCAGGATATGAAAAACAAAAGACTTCAAGGATGATAGATTTTCAAGGGGATTTATCACTTGAAGGCTTGATGGAAAATTTAGCCACTTGTTTGGTACAACATAATTTATAGGTGGCTAACAGTGGCTCCACTTGGGGAGGATAGCTTGCTCTTTAGGTATCTAGAATCCCAGCTGTAAATCTCTGGTTTTCATGAGTCCAATGCCTCATCCATTGGGAAGCAATTTTTCTTTCTTTGGTTGTCCTTCTTCTGAGCTGATGATCTTTGCAATAACCTGAGACAATGGAAATCTCTAAAACAACATCTCTACCTACCCATTCCTATGATTCTAACATTTTTTATTCTTTAGAGTGCACTTGGACTGGAAAAATATTTCTTCAACATTTTATTGAAAGAAAAAAACAATCTAATTCTACCCTTATTCCTCCATGAGACCAGTTTAAACAATTGGACTCATAGCTTCTCTACCTAAACTAATACCTGCCAGGATTAAACAGTCTGACAGATTTTCATTCTCTATATTCTAAAATAGAAATTGAAACACAGCCAAACCAGGATTAGGCTGTCTGATTTGCTATGGGTCCATGGCATAAAAACAAGCTACTCATGAACTGAAACTTGTAGAAATTGAAAACCAAAATTTTGAAGGCTAAAGATATGAAATCCAAACATTTTTCCTTCTTATTGTGACTCATATTTTGAGCTTTTTAGAGCCACCTTTCCTTTCATTTCAGCTCTGGTTTTGATCTTGTTAGAGTTTTTTTCTCCTTCTTGGCTGGTTCAAGTTTTGAGCATTTTAGAACCAGTTCTCTTCTTCTCTTTGGCTCAAGTTTTGAGAGAATTAGAGCCATATTTTCTTATGATTCTAGGTTCAGATTTTTAGCATGTTTGAACCTTTCTTTCTTCTATCCTAATATGTTCTACTGTTAAGCCAAGATTAAATAGTTTGGTAGATCTTCTTCACTATCCTATCAGCAGTAAATTGAAATTTTCCCAATCATGATTAGGTTGTATGATTGGACAGTAGTGCTCCTTAAAGTAGTGTCATTTGAGCTTGCACACTTTCATATTTTCCTTTCCTTTTGGTATGGGGCTATAGCTTTCTTGTTTTATTTATACCCTCTTTTCTATATTTTTATTGTTTTGTATTTTTTCTTTTTATTTCAAAGAAAAAACTAAAACAATAACTAAATTCTCACAGTTGAGCTTTATTGACATTCCTACCTACCCTAATCTATCTTGGAAATCTCTACTATTTTATATGATACAATAGTGCCAGTGCAGCCAGTTAAGCAGTAACAAAAAAGGGTAGAAAATATGACTGCTTGTCAGAGATAACCATAGGGTAATTTGAATGTGGGTCTTTAAAACCAAGGCCACCACCAGTGGTGACCACTCCTGATGTATCTAGCTCTTGCAAAGGGTAAATGCTTGGGAACTTGAGCCAATTAGGGCCTCCATATATTCTGCCATAGGATCAGAAAAATCATGATATAAACTTTCTTCTTTTAGGCCTTCCATGACTGGTAGGCTATCTGCATCCTTGACAACTTGGTTCACTACATCTTCATTGTGGCTCTTGAAAGCACAATCATCCTTTTCTTGCACATCAAAAGGCAGTGAAATTTCTTCTTTCTTAGGGGGAGGGAGACTTTCCAAAAATGCTCTAGGGTCCCTGAATTGGTATGATTGTTCTTGTGAATTCAATATTTAAATCTCAGTTTCATACCTTTCAACCACCAAGTCTAGGAAAATTTTCTTCAGCTCAGGTTTAGCATTGAATTTTGAGCTGAGAAGGACAACCTTTGGAAGTTCCTCACATTCAAGTTTTGCCAATTCACTTAATATTTCACAACGCAACTCTGTTATGAAATTTGACTGCATTTTTGAAAATTGTTCAGAGTCTTCTATTAGTGAAGTGATTCGGTCTTTTCTATGTAGGGATGTGGAGAGGCCACTATGTTGATTTTAGACCGACATAAAAGAGAATTTAGCTAGATATGACATTCTTTAGAGGCAAACTAGTCTTTAACAAGGAAAACTTAATCCTAAAAGTTTCCTAATCATGGGAATGCACGATGTTTAATGGTAGTGTGGGCTGCCCCAGTGGAGTCTTTATGAAAACCAGGGGTAATCAGCAGGCCTACTGATCACTAGTGGAGTCTTTTGGTATTTTAGGGGTTGTGGAGTCGCCAGGTGGATGATTTCAAAAGTTTTTAAGATAGGTTGTTGTCCACCATCATTAATTAACTACCAATTTGAGGATGTGGGTTTTCTGAGTTCTTAAGGATGTCTAAAATAATAGTCTACTCAGAGTTTGGTCCCATCTTGATCGCCATAATGTTGGTGTGGTGATGAGGTGGCAGATTCACTGGATATTATTTGATTTACCGAGGGTCTAATGAGTTTTTAGAGGTATTTATGTGACTATATACTCAGAGGTCCCACCGTGATCACCATTATGTTGGGGTCCTGTGATTTGGCAGATTGGCATGCCAAGTGACAAGGCAACATACAAGCCAAGCTTTAGAGCTCTAGGATCTAGCCCTCCTAGTCTCAGAGAGGGATCTCTCAATATGTTTATAAGGATATGTATTGAATGGTTTAGAAGTTGATTTTAGGCTAGTTATCAGGTGCAGGGTTGTTTGTTTTGTTTGGTTGGACAAGTATGTTTCATGCAGTATAGATAGAGCATGGGAATCTACAAGCCATTGGGCAATGGAGTCATGTGAAAATCCAAATATTTCTTATTGAGAAGGAAGGGAAATCAAAGGGAAATTATAACTCGATCTAGGATCTATTGAATAATATAGGTGAAATGAGATGAATATTAAGGACTAAGAGTGAAAAGAAAAACCCTTTCACAATGACTTAAAGGATTCGGGGAACACCCTGTTTCCTTCAGTAAGCTCACTATTATGGACTTAATTGATATAAACACCCAAAGAAGAGGATAAATTCATACTAAAACCTTCTAAATGAATTATAGGATTTGGGGAATGCCCTATTTCCTCCAGAAGTTCAATGTTGAGAGCTTGATCAAAAAAGACATACAATTGCATTCAAAGAAGAGGGAACACCTTAGACATCTAGGATTACAATTATAGGGACCTTCAACACAATAATTACAGTAAGAAACAGAGGGTATGATTGAAACAGACCTCTCTGTCAAACTGAAAGCATTAATAATTAAAGGGATATTTCAGATACAATATTCAGAGGTAAAGAAAGAGGAAACACCTACACAATCCTTAGCACAACTGAATTAACCATTTCTGAAATAAAACAAACTAAATATTCAAGAGAGATATTATACTACCCTGTCATGTTCAATAGCAGAAAAAATATAAACAGTGAAGGATAAACAGGTTAGAGGTGCTTGTAAGATACATTTCTCTACCTAAAATTTTTATCCTACTGTAAGTCAGAGCATAATGGAACAAAGTGATAAACAGGAGACAACATTAACAATAAGAGATTAATTCACCAAAACCAGGCTCAGGGATCCAATGGTCCAGCCTCCTTCATTAATAGAAAAATAGAGACTTCCACATTCCTTTAGAACACCAATGCATCTTCAAAGCATCAATCTATCTATTACTTAGAAATCATCAAATGCCAACCTTTTACAATGAGACTTCTAAGAGTCTTTATAGAGAAAAATGGGAAAAGTAGGTGAAGAAGGTTTTAATGATCATCAGAAATAGGAGAGGGCATTCGAATGCTCCATTCTGTGTCATAAGCATAACATTAAATCCTAGACAGACTTAGTGACTTCGTTGCTTGTTGAGGCCCCTTTGACATGACAGAAATCACCCCACAGAGTGTCCTCTGGGAGGAAATACTATCTGCAGTAGTATTGTTATCTCCTCTGGTGTGAGTTAAGTGGAAGAATGGGCTTTTAGGACTCCCATACTCCTAAATAACTACTTCTGACAGCTTGTAGTAGTTTCTTTGGTGTAATAACTACTTGGTAGGCTTTTGTGCATGGAGATGGGCTACGTTTGTGTCAGTCAACATTCTGCACCAGTAACTGCTCTGTCCCTTTGTACTTCAACATGTTTTAGCTTTGTTTATGCTTTATCCTTGTTGATTGTTCGAACTGTTTCTGCACTGATGCTCTCGAGGGTTTATTAATCTTCTATGCCTTTGTTTTCTGCCACTGGATATGTGATCTTCATCATTTCTGAGTGTTCTGTGTACAAGTGGCAGGCTTTGCTGAGATGGAGGGTTTACTGAGGGTTTATGTCTATGACCCATCGAATGTCATGAAATTCACCCTTGTTCCTGGTTCCCTTGACATTTATTCTTGGCCCGAAATTGTTATATGAGCCTCTGTGTCACCTCTCGTGACTGTGGAGAAAGTTCATGCTTCGTCGGCCATGAAAACCTACAAACACACTAAAACATGTTATGAAATTCCATGGGCTTGGTTTAGACTACTTACAGAAGGCGTAGATGGAGGGAGAGGAGCAGCACGGATGGTGATTGCAGAGGAAAATGGGGAAGAAAACCTTGGCAGAGCAGCTAACAAGGTCCAATGGAGGTTTTGGTGCAATAAGGGACATGGACCATTAGATCAGGACGATATATGGTGGAGATCTCTTGATGAGCATTTAGGGAGAGAGATGGAGAGAAAATGAATGAGTTTGTGATATAACGTGGACCGTGCGATCTCAAAGATCGACGACTAGGATTAAATTGGGAGCAAAGTTGCGGAGGGTAGCGGTATGGCGGAAAACCGGGAATGGTTTTTGCATAAAAAAATGGGGGGAGGTAGTTTTGAGTGAATGGAATGCGATTCCATACATTGGACGACACGTGGATCTTCAAAACCGCTCATTTTGCAAAATTTCGGAGCGTTAAACCTTGGGTGTAAATATTTTGCGATTTTGGATAGCGACTGTTAGATCCGAGGTGTCAGATCGGACGGTGCGGGTTGCACGCGATAGGCATAGAGATGCGGGGCAGAGAAACTAGTGGGCCAGGTGGTGACCTGTGATGTTTTTCACGTAGCGGGTGGAGGTCGAAGGACTAGGTGATGCGATGGCTGTAGATCTTCTCATATCAACGTCTACGATTACATCGCATGGTTGGGGGTCAGAGGAAAGGAAAAAAACAAAAGGAAACAACTTTTTGCGATTGCGATGGAGGGGCTAATTATAAGGCAAAACATGGTTTTGTGGAAAGTGGATGGACCGAAGGCAGAAGAAAAGGCGCTTATCACATCAGAAGATTAGAAGAGTAAAGGGAAGTCGAGGAAGAGGAAACTCTGATTGCGATGAGCAATGAGGTCTTAGGACTTGGTCGCGGGGGTGAGGTTATGTGAGGAAAAGGGCTAAAGCTATAGGCCCTCAGGGGCTAATAACCCAAAAGTTAAAAGGACTGCTTTAAGGCCTTTTGAAGGGATTTTTGAGGGTTTTTTGGCTTTTGGGAGAGAGAAAAGGAAAGGTTATTTAAACCTGTAGATGAATCTTTGAAGGTTTAAAGGGGATTTAAGGCTTTTTTAGAAGATAAATGGAGGGTTAAAAGATGAAAATAAGGCTTTATGAAAATGGGGGAATTAATAAAAACAGGCAGTTTCAGAGGCCTTTGGAACAACTTTCTTTGGTGAATCAACATGGTTTAAGATGCAAAAAACAGTGAAAATGAACCTCCAGGATAGGAAAAACAAAAGACTTCAAGGATGATAGATTTTCAAGGAGATTTATCACTTGAAGGCTTGATGACAAATTTAGCCACTTGTTTGGTACAACATAATTTATAGGTGGCTAACACCAACGACCAGGCACTAGCTCCCATTGCATCGGCATTTACTCTGTAACCCCGCATTTCCTTTGTAAACTTTCCACCTCGATAGCGATGCCCTGACTCGATCTCCACCGTCGATCAGGTTTTTATGTGACGGCCAGCGCTAACTCTCCGCGCCACTTCTTAGCCCCTTTTCCCTGGCTCCTAGTCCCTTGCTCCTCCATGGGACCATGCCCCAGCACCAATCTCTAGCCCCCATCGCATTGGCGATTCACATTTTTTCTTCATTACCCTTGCCTTTTCCTCCGCCAATGTTTCCACATCCGATGCAATCTTCACCGTTGATCTACCAAGATCAACGGTTCCCTCAATCTATTTTTCCCCGCCTTCCCAATTTTCCTCGCCTTTCCACTTAGCTCTTTTTCCCTTTCTCTTTATACCCCACCTTAGGTCCCATACTCCTCCACCAGACCCTTTCCTTCCCCATTCTTTAAGCCCCTTACCTTTGTATTTTCGCCGCCATGCTTGTTAAACTCCTGCATCAATCCTGGCCGTAGATCTATCTAATCCAACGACGCTAAATCACCCTCCATCCTCTGGACCATCCCTTACCCTTTCACCCCTACAATCAATCCCCACTGTTGATTCATTTGATCTAATGGTTCCCGTTTAACTCGACATCCAACCCCGCCGATCAACCAAACCCGCTATGCAACAAGATAGTTGACGTCACACTCCGGACCCACCTGCCACTACCCTGCCACCCCTCCAATCCCCTCTCAACACCTGGCTTCCACTACAACCTCGATCGAGCACCTTCCATCTGCCGCATTCCCCTGTGGTCGTTAGATCTGCACCCCCAGATCCAACGGCCCACTTTCGATTTCGCGTAGAATTTAATGTCAGGGTTTAACGACCCTGATGAACGCAAAATAGGCGGTATTGGGGAGGACATGCATTTCCTGACAGACGATATCGCGTTTTTTCAGGCATAAACCACTTACTACCTAAATCGTGCATGAAAACCATTCATGGTTTTCACAAAACCAATTTCTTCTATTTTCATGCCAAAACTCAAAATTAAACCCTGTTTTTGCGTTTTTGTCCATAAAACCTCCTCCGCATGATTTTTCTTCCTCCGCCTACATATCCCATTGCTCTGTATATTTCTCCTCTGCCTCCACTAGCCTTTGTAAGAAATCAAACCCTCCCTCGCAAGTTTTATTAACGTTTTTATTTTGTTTTTTACAGGAGTTGATGGCAGTTTTAAGGCCATAAAGCCTTCTCATGGTTCATAAAGAGACATGGCCAGAAGTGACAACTTTCATGGCCCAAAAAACAGCAAGATCATAAAAAAAAGGGGAGTTACCAGGGTTTATTTATGTTGGAAATACTGAGAGGGGGGGTGAATCAGTATTCCTTTCAATTAGAGCATTAGTTAATATTCAATTATTATCAGTGTTTGTACAATCATAGCAGCAAACAAGAAAAACACAAATGCACACAGTTTTTAAGGTGGAAACCCACTCCGGGACAAAAACCACCTAATTCTGATCCTAGAACTCCCAACAATGCCTCTTCAACCCTTGGTAGATAGACACTAGTACAATTTTTACAATAATGTATTTACAATGACTTAGTACAAAGATACCTTTACAATGATTGTATGCAGTGCTGCCCACTTGAATACTTCATATGATGAACTTCTTGCTGCTGTTATGCACCTTGGTTTTTGCTCTTGTCATGCTACCCTCTTCTGCACCTTACTTTTCTTTCTGCCGTAGAAATTATGGTCCTTTTCAACCCTTGACAACACATGATCTAGCTTTTTCTTTCCTTCTAGGAGCTCGATATTGAATCTGGTGTATCTCTGTTATTTCAGATCCTCAATATCTGATTTTTGGTTTTGTAGTATTCCTATGAGTCATATTTTTAGTGCCACAAGTCTGACCCAATTTGGATTCTTCAAGAGATAGTTATACCCAATCTCTCACAATTCCCTAATTATGGACTATTTTAGAAGAGCACACTTGTATGGCATGCCACGTGTCACTGTTTCTTCATTTGGCTCTAAAATTGATATAGAAAAAACTAAAGACTACGCAATATCTACCACATTTTATATAATTCCAATCCGATACTCAGAGAGAAAGTTATGACTCTTTTACCAAGGTCACTTCTTTGAGATGAATTTCAGGAGCCTGCAAAAACCATGAATTCCACAGATCATATCTCCAAAAATATTGCGCACCTTGATCTGAAATTTTTATAGCAGCTTTCTCCGGATTTTGGCTTCACCTCATAAAAATTTCCACCAACCTCGTCGGGCGAAAAATAAGGTCTCGCGGGCAAGACCCAGGTTCACAGGTTGTGGCCAACAAGGGTCCGGTGTAGTCTAGTAACACGCCGGCATTTTCACCCTGCTCTGGAAGAACAGAGCGTCTCACCCGAGGCGTGCCGCGACCACATGGGAAAGGGGAAGAAATCACAGACGAGGAATAAACTCGCAACCACAGCAAGAAAGAGAATCCATTACATATACCAGAATATTCATGCAAGATCACTAATCAAGTATACGGACAGTCGCAACTTAAAAATTTTAAAGCAGTGTAAACACATCATAACCCATAACCCAAAACATAGAGACAGAAATCCTTCTTTATATTATTCTTCAGCCAAGTACATGATTACATAGCTTCCTTCTCTGATAACTCATAAATCAGATACAGATGGATCTAAGAACAGAGAAGACAAACGTAGAGATTAGAGACCAATGGAGAGAACAAGTCTGATTTCTCCGCGGCTGCTTCCGCATTCAATCATCCCTCAACAGCAACCGATCAACCAATCTCTCTCTTCCTCAGCCGGGTGATTGCCTTTTATTCACCCGCTCGTCGCGACTGGCGGCTTCTCTGCGTCTTTGCTCTGGCTTTTCCTGACTTCTCTTCTGATGTCTGCATGTTCTACTTCCTGTTTTCTGCTGTATCTCTTTCATCCGTACTTATCTCTGTTCCATCTCCAGTTATCAAGTGCTTCCGCACCGCCTTGGTAGCTCCGCAACTCCTGGTCGCGCGGTGCGGTCGCGTTAGCTATGTGTATTCCCTCCGCAACTCAAAAAGAGTCCAAGTTCAAAATTCAAAACTTAAAAAAAAACAAGGGCCCCAACAGGCCCCGACCACAATCCTTTGACTCGTCCGCGAGTCAATCGCAAATGACAGTCTCTACCTCCATACCTTCGCCGGCCTCTGTGCCCTGCTCTGCTGCTCTTTCTTCTGCTGCCCTTTCCTGTTGTGCTCCGCCACCTGCTGTTTCAAACAAGGGCCCCAACTCCGGGACCCGGCGGAGTGCTGAATCTCGAAGCTCCGTGAAAGTTACCACTGCTTGCTGCCATTCCTGCATAAGCAGGTCAGCATCTTGAACAATTCGGTTGGCTGCAGCTTCGTCGATGGGCGTCGGTGCATCCCCGAACAGTGTGGCGAGTTGGGACTCGGCAGTGGCATCCAGCTGATGCATGGCCTCGGCATGGCTGTGAAGGGGCGGCCGCATCTCCCGGAGAGTGTGCTTAGTTGCTGCTGATGCGGCCTCGGTCGTCTGCATTTGAAGTTCCAGCTCGTCCGTCTGAGCGTAGAGCTGGTCTAATCTGGCCTGGTCCGTGGTCGCCCGAATTTGGGTGGCGAGTTGTTGCAGTTGAGCCGCAATGGGCTGCGTTTTGACTGTTAGTGCGAGGGAGCACTCCTGCAGGCTGCGTAAAAGGGCCGAAGCCGCTGCTGTCGTGGAATGGAGAGTCTCTTGTAGATTGACTGCCTGTGCCTGTTTGGCAGTTACCTGTCCTGAATAATCGGCGGGTGGATCTGGTAGGGTAGGCCGTGCGGCCAACGCCGCTTGTAATTCCTGGTTCTCTCTGCAAATGGTGGTGAAGATGTCCCCGAGCTGGCGAGCCTGTAAGGCTATGCTGTCCTCTTCGATGCGAGCAGGAAGCGGGGCATTGTGAGCCCGTGCCTCCGGCCATACGCTGGAAAGCGCCTGATTAACAATGTTGGCCTGTTCCTGGAGGTAGGCCTTCTCCTGCAGTAGCTGATTGCGCTGTTCAGTAAGCGCCGTGATCTGGTTCCCCTGCTCGGTGCATCGCCGCTGTAGCTCTGTATGAATCTGCTCGGCCTTGCCGGCCGCCCGCTGAATGAGCAGAAATAACTGTGCTGGACTCAGTTGTTCTGCAGTCGTTGTGCGCGGGCACCCTGCTCAGGCGTCTGTTCCTGTAAAGACGGTCCTATGGCCGCTGCTCGGCCTGCAGTCTCTGGAAGGTGGACCGGCGTCTGCTGTTGTACCGAAATGGCCATATCAGGCTCTGGCCGGTCCTGCTGCGTGGTTGGCGCTGTGGAAGGGCTGATTGAATCAACCCCAACTCTGTCTGGCTGAACAAATATAGTGGCAATGGGCTCCTGGGACTTGGCCACGGGGTCAACAGGGGGTACCACCGCGGCAGTACTGGAGGTGACCTCCGCCCCGTGGTCACCGCCGAAGAGGTCCCGGATCAAGGAATCGGACACAGTGGCTGATGAAGTGGACAGAGTGGGGGAAGTGGCATGTGGTCTGCTGGTGGAGGGGGCGGTGGATGGAGTGAACGAGGAGGGAGGGAAACGAAGGTTGAGGAAATCTGCTGGGTCAATCAGCGGTTCCTCCGGGATCAAGGTAGTTGTGGGCGGTGTGACTGGTGGATCATCCTCCGTAAGGTCCACCACGGGATCTGCAGTACGGGCCCTCTTGGATGGAGGTGGCCCAGAGGAATCGGGTTCGGGGCCCGGTTCGCCCATTGTCGTGATGATGGGGGTGGCAGAAGTGAACAGGGAAGTGGGACTTGGGGAAGTGAGGGAAGCAGTGTTGGAGAGACCAAGTGACCGGTTAAGACGAAATTCATTAAAAGAAGGAAATATAGGGGCGCTACTAGAAACAACCTGGGTGGCCACATTAAGTCTCCGGACCTGGTCGTTCATATGCTCCACAATGGGGATCAGTGCTTCGGGCAGGGTCGCTGCGCTCCCTACTGCCTCTGTGGTTATCGCTACCACGACTGGGGAAGATTCCCCGGCACTGGTCGCGGCAGGCTGCTGGGCAGCCCGCATCCCATCAAAGTTATATCGGATGACTCCATCCTGAACGTGCCGAATGACCCCCGGCCATGTTAAAACCTCTCTGTGGAAGATACTGTCGGTCAACTGGAACCGCAAGGGCGCCATGTGAAATGTGTGGTGCGGGACACAAGCCGGCCGGATGAAAGTGTGATTATGGCTGACGCCAAACCACACTTGTTCGCTGTATTCATCCAGCAGGTTCCGGGGTACCCGCTGCTAAGAGGCCACCACATCGACCATCCTCCCGTACCATTCGCGGAACGCCTCCGCGTTCACCTGCTTGCTGCTGGGGGCCGTGGACACCTGCCAGGGGGAGTATCGCATCGCGAACGGTTGGCTTCCGGTGAGTTCCGCTGGTGTCCGTATCGGAGGAACATGCCATTTCCACATGGCGAATGCGAGGAGCAAGTACCCATAGATAAAACTGGTGGTCCGTCTGTAATTGTCTTCGCAAGCCGCGAAGAGTTCCTTCAATACAAACGCACTCCAATTCAATCGGGCCCCCTTGACGCAGTGCTCCACAATGGAAATGGTGTCCAAAGTGCACTCACCCTTGGTGTAATGGCGCATGGTCTTGCTAGCTATCAGGTAGCAAGCAAACCGGATTGCTGGTACATTGATCAGATCTATCTTGGCACCTTTGCCACCCCGGCGAGTACCATACTTTGTGTAGAGGTCCGCCTCAGCCGATTTCCAGGCGCGCTTGGAGGCTGTCTGCCCCGCAGAGGAAACATCTGCACCAGTCTGGCAGAGCCCCGTAAGCCGACCAATGTCTGCTGCATGTATTGGAATTTCCTCGTTCAACCATAGGGACCCGTTCTGCACCCGACTGAGGAGGAACCGGGTGTATTGCAGAACGGGTCCGGTGGTGCCGAAGACAGGAAGACTTCGCAAATTCATCAACGTCGACTGCTGGAGACCCCGGAATTCGTCCTTCATTCGACTGTTAGAGCTGCTCCCTGGTGTATAATGGTGTTCCATGAACGTCTGCCAATGCAGGTGGGGAAACTCAGCCGGGTCGGACAAGTTAGCGTCCATGCAGGGTGCATTGTCGTACTTGCCGACCAGTGATTCGAGTTGGTGAATTCTGCTATCAATCGCTGGTTCAGGCACAGAGAGAACAGTTCTCGGCATCTTGGCGCGCCTCTGATAGACCTGGACGACTCGTCTGTAACTTCCTGCTAAGTGCTGAGTGCTCTGGTACTGCGAGTGCTCCGGAGTCGCTGAAACTTCCAAACTGAATTGGTCCGTCATCCCGGTGCCGATAGCCTTCATGCAAATTGGGCCATCTGCTGGCACGCGCGGGGTTGATGAGACTCCATAACGTCAATTAATTCTTGCTATCTTTCTTGCCTGCGCTAATCGTGCGATCAATCGCAGGCCTGTGTATAATCTGACAGTTGCTAATGGCGTCATTGGGAGATGGGCGGACCCGACGGCGGAGAGAACTGCGGTTGATGGTAAATGATTACGGTATGATTACTGTCCATTAAGGGAATTTATGACCAAAATCTGAGCTATCCTACAGACTGACGAAAGGACTGACGGTTATGACCTGGACTGACACTGGCACGAGGATAGATCCTTCGTGCAGGACACGCTGGACTGGGAGCGGCGTCATGCTGGACTGGCGCACCGCCCCGCTGGACTGGCGATGCGACACGCAGGACTGGCCCGCTCCGCGCCATGGGCGGTTGCGGTATGAAGGCCGCAACTGACGGTTTATTTGACTAACTGCAAAGGAATGGAAAAGGCTGACTACGCTCATCCCGGTTGCGGGAGAATTATTCAACTACGCTACTCTACGGGTTCTCTCGGTTGCGAGAGTTATTAATGGAAAATGAGAAGTACCTACTCCTGGTAGGGCTTCAGGCGTGCGCCATTCACCCATCATAGAAGAACTGTGCCGTCCAACTGTGCCAATTGAACGGCTCCGGAGTCGCGGATTTCGATGACAAAGTACGGTCCCAGCCAATGCATCTGGAGCTTTCCTGGAAACTTCTGGAACCGGCTGTCATATAAGAGAACTTTGCCGCCAACCTGGAAAGCTTTAGTCTTGATGTGGCGGTCATGCCACGCTTTCTGTCTGGCCTTCTGAACCTTCTGGTGGAATTCCGCAAGAAACCGAGCCTCATCCAGCTCCTATAGCTCGTGGAGTCGTTTCTTCAGGGACGCGTCTTCTGAGAAATGAAGGGACGTTGCGATCAAAAGGCTGGGTACGGTGAACTCGGCGGGAATCACGGCTTCCCGGCCATACACCAGCTGGAATGGCGTCTGGTTTGTCAAACGTTTTACCGTGGTCCGGTAAGCCCATAATGTCGCTGGTATCCGCTCATCCCAATCATCCCGCTGAGCATTGCAAATCTTTGTCAAGCCCTTTTCCAGAATCTTATTGAAGGCTTCCACCGTGCCATTGGCCTGCGGGTGGTACGGACTGCTCTTATGATGTTGTATCATAAATGTCTCCAGTAGCGACTTGACCGTGGCATTAATGAAATGCGTGCCTTGATCACTGGTCAAGCTTCGGGGGCAGCCAAACCGGCTGATGATGTGCTCAAAGATGAATCGAGCAGCGGTCTCAGCGGAGCAGTCGCGTACCGCTGCTGCTTCAGCCCATCGCGTGAGATAATCAGTCGCCGTAATGATGTACCGAGCTTTGGAATGGCGAGCGATCGGTGCAATGGGCCCTACAAAATCGACAGCCCACTTCTCAAATGGCCGCAACACATGCACGGGGTGTAGCGGAAGCTCATCCCTGTGTGAAGGCCGTCCCGTCCGTTGACAAATGTCGCAACGCTTCACATAGGCCTTACAGTCTGTATGCACCGTTGGCCACCATAGGCCAGCTTGAAGTACCTTCCTTGCGGTGGGTTTAGCCCCTACGTGTCCTCCCGCAACCCCGCTGTGACACTCCCACATCACTGCTTCCCGCTCATGGTCAAGAACACACCTGCGCAACACCTCATCCAGGCCCAGCTTGTACAGCTGCCCTGCGATCAATTGATAATCGGCCGCCCGGACAACCAAGTGGCGTTTCTGAAGCGACGTGTAATCCTCGGGGCACTGTCCTGTGGTCAGATACGTGGCAATGTCAGCCAGGTAGTCTGGGACCGCTTCAACTCGAAATAGATCAGCATCCGGAAGCTGATCATCTAACGGACCATCGTTTTCCCCCGACTCCAATCTGGATAAATGATCAGGCCCAACATTCAGCCGGCCCGCCTTGACAATGACATCGAACGTAAACTCCTGAAAGAGTAGAAGCCATCGGCAGATCCTTCCTTCCAACACAGGCTTATTGACCAGATATTTTAATGCCGAATGGTCCGTGAAAAATGTAAACTTACCGCCCAGAAGGTAGTGGCGGAACTTCTGGAGAGAGTACACCATCGCCAACGCCTCCCGCTCGGTCGTGGTGTAATTCTTCTCCGCATTTGATAACCGTCGGCTGGCGAAGTACACCGGGTGGTCAACTGTCGTTTCCCCGGGTTGCGCCAGTACCGCACCCAGTGCAATCCCGGACGCGTCAATGTGCACATGGAACTGCTTATCCCAATTCGGATGGACCAGTATTGGAGCCGTCGCCAGTTTCTCCTTCAATGTGTCGAGTGCCGTCCTGCACTCCGCCGTCCACTCAAATGCTTCGGACTTCCGCAACAGTTTCTCCAGAGGGGCAGTGATTTTGGCGTAGTTGCGGATAAACCGCCTGTAATATCCTGTGTGCCCTAGCAGTGCCCACAACTGCTTCACGTTCTCGGGGGCCTCCATGTGGACAATAACCGCGACCTTGGCGGGATCAACGCAGACCCCTTGCTTACACACCACGTGACCCAAGAGTGTGCCGAATGGTACTGCAAAAATACATTTCTTCAAGTTCAGGGAAATCTGCAGCTGGCGACATCGATCGAACATAACACGCAACAGGGAGGCGTGTTTCTTCAGCAGGCTGTAAACGGTCCAATCATCCATATAGACTTCCAGGAACTTGTGAATATACTCCCGGAAAGCAGTAATGACAATCCGGGAAAACACAGCCGGTGCGTTCTTCAGACCAAACGGCATGACGTGGTATGCGAATGATCCCCACTCAGTCGTGAATGTTGTCTTCGCTTTGTCTTCCTCGGCGATGCGTACTTGATGGTAGCCCGAAAACCCATCAGTAAAGGAATAAGCTTCGTTTCCCGCGACGTGATCTAGAACTTCGTCGCTGAAGGGAGTGGGAAACGGATCATGAATGCAAGCGTTATTCAAACTCCGATAATCCACGCAGACACGGATTTCGGCTTTGTCCTTCTTGTTCTGGATGACAATGGGACTTACCCACTCAGCTTCCTCTACCGGAAAGATGAGACCTGCAGCCAGCATTTTATCGATCTCCATCTTTACCTTCTCTTTGATACGTGGGTTCAACCGGTAAGGTCGGTGCTTCACTGGCTGGGCTCCTGGTTTCAGTGTGATGCGCATCTCGCCCAAATCCCCTTTGATCCCCTTCAGGTCCGCAACTGAATATGGGAATAGATCTTCATACTCCCGAAGGAGGCTGAAAATTTCTCTGGTCGTCTCCGCGTCCCAGTAATCTCCCACCGTTGCCAGTTTCGGTTTCTCCTCCGTTCCTATGTTCAGCTTCTTTGTCTTTAGGGGCTGCAAATGGACTCCTTCTATCGTCGGCTCGTCGCGGACACTCCGCTCGCCCTCCTTCTCGTCAAAATAGAGATGCCTCAGGTCCTCCAAACTGTTGTCCTCTGGTTCGCCGTCAACCCGTTGGCAAACCAACTCGCTCTTGACCCCTGAACGTGACGCCACCGGTCCCTCATTGGGCTCGGGATGGCGGAAAAACAGAACCTCCTTGACGGCTTGTAGGGCCTGAGATTCCTATGCCGTCTCCCCTTCAAACGAGAAACTCTGGACGAACTTCTTCGCAACTGCTTGCCAAGAGCGGGTTCCCCGTTTCCGCTCTTCCGCTAGGTACCAGGCCTGGGGGATTGTACCCAGGGAGTGTATAAATCTGTGGACCCACAATTTCTCAGGGTACCTGGCACTGCGCCACTGTTCCTCGCACGCCCGCAAGTGTTGTTGCGGGTCTGAGTCTCCATGGTGTTTGAGTGTAATACAAGGCCCTTCATCCTCTTTGAAGCGTGCCCGTAGTGCATCCGCCACCAGCTCCCATCGCAATAGAGTGTTGCGGTGGTTGTTCCACCATCGTCCTGATGTTGACTTCAAAGCCACATCCAACAGGGGTATCCGGCATTCTTCTGGGACCCGGTCTTCCACCTTGAGGATAAAAGTATTCACTGCTTGCATGTTTGACAACGTGGGGTACCCGCGGATCTCGGTCCCCACCCACCGGACCTGCGCGATGGCGGCACATCGCCGCGTGGTGGTCTCGTATCCCCCTTGCTGCCAATCTTCCCATGCAAGCTCGGATCCGAGTTCCGAGCTCTGCACACTCCGCCAACTGATAGATCCTGTTGCGGTCGGGTTGATATAATCGTCTCGCCTCCCGGCGGTCATCTGATAGAGGTGGTCCATTATCTGAGCGTCCTCCCGACTATCCACCGGTTCTGTGTATTGCGGTCCCTGATACGGGTCGAGAGGCTGAGTCACCCGTACCTCCCCATCCTCAAAAATCATCAGCTCCTTCTTGTGATCGATGATCGCATAATTCTCAAAAGCCCAATCAATGCCAAGTAAAGCAGGATAGGGGTCCTTATCGCCCATGATATCAATAACTTCAAAGTCGGCATATGTCTTTATCCCCGCAACATCAACCTCGACACCCTCGAGTCGGCCGATTGGCAAAATACAGTACTGGTTCGCCATCCTAAGTTGGATCGGGGAATAGGCGAGCCGGGGCTTTCCAAGAGCCTCCCATGTCTTTCGTGGCAATATGTTGACGTCGGACCCCAGGTCCAACATCGTGTCGCTGATTTGGAATCCTGCGATCTGTGTGTTAAGTCGAAATTCTTTGCCCGTTCGTTACTTGTTTCGCTTGACACGTTGCACGTATTGAGGCGTAGTGCCTACCAAGTTTCTGGGTTCTGCGCGCCCCTGCAGCGCTCCGTCCAACACCTGTCTGAGCTGCTGCCGCAGCACGGTGTCACCAACAATCCTGAGAAACAGCCGGAGCCAATCCGCAACTACAGCATCGGCGGCGTTCTGATCACCGGTTTCCGGCAGCTGGGGCTCCTCCAGCCCTCCTTCTTTCCGCAACTGGGCGAATGCCTCAACCGCCTCCTGAAAGTACTTCTTCTGCACCTCGGGCCTAATCAACTTCTTTGGGGATGCCGGCCGCACCACTCGTACTGGCTCCTTCTCGTGGGCATCCTCACCAGTCTTCTTTCCGCCTCTCGTTATTATCGCAACATTCTGCATGTCAAGGGTTGCGACCCCTCGCGGTTCTGAGCCTATTAGATTCGTGGCCCTCTGCCGCGCCCGCTCTTCCCACTTCTTGATGAGTTCTGGGCAGTCTTCAGTGGCGTGGGCATTGACCCGGCACTGGGAACACCAGGGTCGTCGCGGAAGGGGACATTCTCGAGCTACATGACCCTCCTGGTCACAGTTGTAGCATTTTACCGGCCCGCGTCCTCCTGTTCGGCCTCCCCGCATGCCGCCACCTCTTCCCCTCGCAGCCTCGTTCACCCTGTACGAGGGGCGATCCAGTCGATCCGCAAGTGCGTTAAGCGCCCTGCACTGCTCCGTGTTGTGCGTCGTGGACACACAGAATTCGCAGTATACATTATTCGGCACCGTGGAGTACTTCTGTAATATCGGGCACATCCGAGGAGGATGCCCTATCGTTCGGCAAATTTCACAGTATTCTGGGGTGGAGGACCCCGGTTGCGGTGGAAACCCCGCAAAGGCCTGTTGCGTCTGGTATACTCCCTGCGGGTTCATTTCCGTGCCACCCCCTGGTGGTGGACCCCCCTGGATAGCCGCAACTGAGGGTCCAACTCCCGCGCCGCGCAACCGAGGACATTCGGTTGCGACGTGCCCCTCAACCAGGCAATGAGTACACCAAACATTCGGTCGCGCTGGTCTTGCTGGCTGAATTTCCTTGAGCTTCTCAGTCAAACTGGCGATCTGGTGTTGCAACCCTATCAGCGAAGGGTCTTGCGGAGCCAACCCCCCCCTGTATTCCTGGGGGTATCCCGCCATGGCTTCAATCTTCATGGCCTGCTCCAAAGCATCCTGCAGATTATCAATCTTCTGCTGAGTGAGAGGGGTTCGCGTCAAGGGAAGTAGAGCCTTGATGAACCAGTCCCTCTGGTGGTTTGGATCGATCGGGTAGCTCAGTTTCCCGATCGCGTCCTTGAATCTCCGCATCAACTCCCATGCGGTTTCGCCTTCCTTCTGCTTAATTTCCCATAGCTCGGACATACCCTGCTGGTCCGTCTGGGGGAGCTTGAATTCGCGGACAAAATCCCGCTTTACGTCCGCAATTACAGGATTAGGGTGCGCCTCAGACCACTTGATGAACCACCGCAGAGCTCTCTCTCTGAGCGTGGTTTGAAACTCTATCAACTTCCCTGCATCCGGTGTCTGACGAGCCCTCCAGATGGCTTCGCACAGATACCAGTGTTGTTCTACATCGTCGTTTCCCCGGCCAGAGAACTCTGGGTACCGGGTGAAAGATCCAGCCATGTATACCGGCGGCGAATTAACCAAGATAAAACCTCCGGGTATTGGTTGCGTAACAGTCCCGCTAGGGAAAAAACTACTACTCGTAACGCTGCTGCTACTGGGCGTTACCGGCGCCGCTGAACTACTAGATAACTGACTTAATGCTTGTAACTGAACAAAAATATTTCTTAAAGGTTGATAAAGTACCAGGGGAAGGTCGGGATCCTGTCCATGCGGACGGTGTGACGTAGGGCTGCCTGGAGGGGTGGGTGCCGTCTGATCCTGAAACATCTGATGCATTACGTCGTACCATTCATCATCGGAACTTTCTTCGGGCTGCATCTTTTCCTTATCCTTGTTAATCGTTACTGCTCTTTCTCGCATCCTCGGGCTCCCATGCACCCACTTTACGTCTGCTGCTGTCCCGTCTCCTGTCAGGGTATCCAATCCCATGGTTCTTGTCCTCTGAGGCGCCTCCTTCTGGTTCTTCTTCTCGATCTCCCTTCTCTTCAAATCTCTCATTACCCTTCTTCGCCACCTATCGGCGATCTGTGCCCGCCGATGTGCACGTAACTCCCGCAACTTGCATGCAGCCTCAACGTCCATCCCCCGTTCCCTACTCCTACAGTCTACACAGCATCGGTCCCCTCAATCCTTCCCCCAGTACGGGTGGCTTACGCTTCCATACTCCTTTTGTGGAATTCAATCAACCCTTCGTCCGCCATTAGGGCCTTGATCCACAGCGGAATTTCCTTCAACAGTTTTCCCCGCAGCCCTGAGTGAAACACAGCCTCAGCCTTCGAGAAAGATTGGTAGCACTCAGCGGCAAACTCCACAACGTATCCTTCCAACGTGGTCTTTACCCAAAACTCCACTGCACGGGTTAGTTCAGTATCTACCCGGTGTAGCGCTACCAAGTCTTCGTGCGCCCACCTGCGGTTTATCTTCCGCAAGCCTTCTTGGGCCGCCTTCGTTCGTAACCTCCGCAACCAGTTGTAAAGATCCGCGGGAAACTTTCCCCAGAAAATTTCGTACGTATCGCTAGCTGAGTCAGAGAAAATAACAAGCTCCCTGACCGCCGCCTCCTTTTTCTTAATCAGCTCCGCCTGCTGAGTAATAAAATGGTCAAGATGATCATCCCACCATCGCCGTATTGCTCCTTCAAAGATCCTCGAGACCATGATCTAGATCCCCTCAGAACATGCGTGTCCCGGCAACGGAACCATTTGTTGGCGAAAAGTCAGGTCTCGCGGGCAAGACCCAGGTTCAAAGGGTTGTGGCCAACAAGGGGTCCGGTGTAGTCTAGTAACACGCCGGCATTTTCACCCTGCTCTGGGAGAGCAGAGCATCTCACCCGAGGCGTGCCGCGACAACATGAGTAAGGGGATGGGATCACAGGTGAGGAATAAACTCGCAACCACAGAAAGAAAGAGAATCCATTACATATACCAGAATGTTCATGCAAGATCACTAATCAAGTATTCAGACAGTCGCAACTTAAAAATTTTAAAGTAGTGCAAACACATCATAACCCATAACCCAAAACATAGAGACAACAATCCTTCTTTATATTATTCTTCAGCCAATTACATGATTACATAGCTTCCTTCTCTGATAACTCATAAATCAGATACAGATGGATCTAAGAACAGAGAAGACGAACATAGAGAGTAGGAACCAATGGAGAGAACAGGTCTGATTCCTCCGCGGTGCTTCCGCATGAAATCATCCCTCAACCGCAACCGATCAACCAACCTCTCTCTTCTTCAGCCGGGTGATCGCCTTTTATTCACCCGCTCGTCGCGACTGGCGGCTTCTCTGCGTCTTTGCTCTGGCTTTTCCCGACTTCTCTTCTGATGTCTGCATGTTCTACTTCCTGTTTTCTGCTGTATCTCTTTCATCTGTACTTATCTCTGTTCCATCTCCAGTTATCAAGTGCTTCCGCACCGCCTTGGTAGCGCCGCAACTCCTGGTCGCGCAGTGCGGTCGCGTTAGCTATGTGTATTCCCTCCGCAACTCAAAAAGAGTCCAAGTTCAAAATTCAAAACTTAAACAAAAACAAGGGCCCCAACAGAACTCCGTAGAAAAAAAATTAGAGCGAAAATTCCATGATGACTTGTTTCAGATGGCCAAATCCCATACATAAGGAGGAAATGAAGATCACAATTTATATGAATGCTTAAGTTGAGAGGGGCGTCAACAAGTGAACATGGGAGGGATCTTAGGAGCTTAAAAAATATTAATTATGACTTTTCAATGACCCATGCCCCAACCCCATGGGGTTTTAGCCCACTAACTAGGGGTACAAACTTCAAACATGAATATCTCTCAAACCGTGAAGAACTACATGGCGTGCCATATATCAATGGAAACATCTCGAAAAGTAGAAACCATCAAAAGAATTATTGACCCAGAATATAATAATTTGGTAGGTAAAAATTCCCATGCAATATTGGGCTAGCCACTGGTGCTGCCTGGGTTGACATCAATGACAATCGGTGATCAACAATCTCCCCCTTTGGCATTGATGGAAACACAAGTACTCCCCCTGCGATCATGACACCTCTTCCTACAAAATTCTCTCCCCCTTTGCAATAAATGACTAAGGGTAACTCCCCTTCTCATTAGATTTTCCTTTTTCAGAATATAAAGGGGGAGTGGAAGTAGAGTACAAGTCTGCAGGATGGTTGTATGTCAGGGGGAGTGGAAGTGTGTACAGGTCCGAAGGATGGTTGTGTTTCAGGGGGGAGTTACCCTTTGCCATTGATGTCAAAGGGGGGAGAGAATATTGTTGATTAGCGGTTTTCATTGATGGAAACACAAGTACTCCCCCTGCAATAATGACACATCTTCCTACAACATTCTCTCCCCCTTTGACATCAATGGCAAAGGGTAACTCCCCCTGAAACACAACCATCCTATGGACCTATACACACTTCCACTCCCCCTGAAATACAACCGTCCTGCAGACCTGTAATCTACTTCCCCTCCCCCTTTATATTCTGAAAAAGGAAAAATCTAATGAGAACTTGGGAGAATCCCAAGCTTCTGGAGAAGATATTCCAATGTTGGTGAATATATTTAATATGTGATTCTTTTGGTGCTGCTTGGAATCTTGCTACTTGTCCAACTGCTTGCATAACATCTGGTCTGGAGGCTTTTACATATAGAAGACTACTAATCATAGATCTATACAACCTTTGATCCACATCCTTAGATGAGTCGTCTATGCTCAATTTGCAACCTGTTACCATTGCAGTAAGGAAGGTTTTTCAATCTTCCATTTTAAGTTTCTTGAGCATTTCCTTGATGTACTTGGCTTGACATATAAATATTCCTTTCTCTTGCTGAGATATTTGAAGCCCTAAGAAGTATGTCAACTCACCAGGTAAAGACATCTCGAAATCACTTTGAACCTTTGTAGAAAACTTCTTACTTAGTTGATCATCATTGCTACCAATTATTGTATCATACTCTTTAGCTATTATACATGTTTTAGTTGCTTCATCCAGAACATATATATTGTTTGGAGCTCGACTTGCTGTAGCCACAATTTCACCATACACGCCTTTCCTGATTTCACATTTTGTGGAGTTGAATAATATTGTGTGTCCTTGATCAAAATTTTGTCCAACACTATGCAGATTGTGATTCATGTTTTCAACCAATAGAACATTCTTAGCTAAAGCATCTTTGCTTCCAAGAGTGACAGTACCTAATCCTATAACATTTGAAGATCCATCATTTCCAAAGGACATTGTTCCATCCTTCTTCTCTTTCAGAGATAGAAATTTATTTCTATCTCTAGTCATATGCGTTGAGAAACCACTATCAACATACCACACATCTTTGTTCTTTTGAGCCTTGAAATCAAGAGCACAATTATCATTCTTCTTCTTCTTCCATGTTCATTCGTTCCGTGGCTTTGAAGATTCTTCTAGAGGATTTTCAAGTCTGCAGTCTTTGGCTATGTGTCCAAAGTTTCGATATTTGTAACATTCAATATTATTTCTTAAATGTTCAAATCTATTAATGTTTCGTTGAGCCCTGGGAGGTTCATATTTGACAGATCTCCTGGAATTTTATTCATTCCTAGGGTACGTGCGACATTGTACAGCTTTATGACCAAATTTTCCACATGAATAACAATAGCCATAAAAAATATGTTGGTACCTAGATGGAAATTTTCGTCGAGGAATTGTCTTCCAAGGATGTTCTTGCGAATATTTTCCAATGAAGTCTACATGCATGTCAGATCTCATAGGTTCATTGTATTTTGTTGTAGAATTTCTTTCTTCTTCTTCTCTGTAAGTGATGCTAGTTTTGTCGTTGTAAGATCGTTGATTGTTGATGAGTTCTTTCAATGCCATTGAGCTGTTGGCATAGTTTTGGATAGTTTTTCCTTTCTTCACTTCCTCATGCAGTGAGACTACTTCGGCTTCTAATTCTTCCCTTTCTTGGTTGCTTTCTTCCAACTTCTTTTCAAGTGACTCTTCAATGCATTTGTGTTCTTCAACTTCAATTTTGAGACCTTGAACTTGTTCTTCAAGAGTATTGGAACGGATCTTCTCCGCCTTGAGATCTTTTATAAGCTTGATTGCTTCCTCATAAAATTCTTCCCTGGTCCATCCTTCTTCTTCGTTGTTTGATACCTCTTGTTTATTGTGCTTGGCCATAAAAAATACTCTCTCATTGACTTCTTCTTCACTGTCATTGTCTTCATCGGATGATGAGATATCTTCTTTAGAGAGAAAGTTCCTTTTGGATCCTTGCTTGTTGAATTTCTTAAAGCGTTTCTTTCCTTTTGAGTTGCCATTACTTCTATTTGGAAAATTTCCTGTAAAATGCCCAACCTCATTGCAGCTAAAACATATCAATGGAAGTTTACCTTTGAATTGTCCCTTACCAATTTTTAGTTTTCTCGTGAAGTAAGCATATTCTTCATCTAAAATACCTTCTTCATCATCTCCCTTTTCTTCACACTTGCAAATGCATGTATTTTCAATTGAAGGTTGTTTATCCTTACTGGTTTTCTTAGATGCAACGAACACAGTTTCTAGATGTGAAGTACCCTCTTCTTCATCAAGTCTCATTTCATATGCTATGAGAACTCCATGTAATTCCTATTTTTTGAGTTTGTCTAGATTTGCACTGTATTCTAAGACCGATACCTTTGGGTTGAATCTCCCTGGTAACATTCTAAGAATCTTCCGTATAATCGTCTTCTCGTCAATTGGCTCTCCCAATCCTTCTAGAGTATTGGTTATTTCATCAACATATTGGAAGTAGGCAGAAATATTTCAATCTTCTTTCATTCTGAGTTGCTCAAATTTTGCTCTATAGATTTGAAGCTTTGATTCTTTGACATTTGAGTCACCTACATATATATTTTCAAGCTTTTCCCATACATTTTTGGCAATTTTACAACCCAACACCTTATGATAAGCAAATTCAATAAGTCTATTGATAATAATATTCTTTGCTTTTGCATCATTTACCAAATTCTTCTTACCTTGTTCATCCGTAGTTGATGTAAATCCATTTTGAACAATGTCCCATACTTCGTAACCTTGCGCCAAGAGATAGACCTCCATTCTTCCTTTCCAGAGTGCATAATTATTTTCATTGAATAGAGGTAAACCATTCTTGGTATGCTCCATGACCTCCTTCCAGCTATTAAACTGCTATTGAAGGAACCAAGCTTTGATACCAATTTTTGGAAATACTGAGGGTGGGGGGGGGGGGGGGGTGAATCAATATTCCTTTCAATTAGAGCATTAGTTAATCTTCAATTATTATCAGTGTTTGTACAATGATAGCAGTAAACAAGAGGAACACAAATGCACACAGTTTTTAAGGTGGAAACCCACTGACGGGGGGGGCGGCAACGCTTTTCGGAGCCCCCCCCTGGCGGGGGTTCGGGGGCAGCGCCCCTGAAGCTAAAAACATATGTAAAATTGCCTTGTAAAAGTATAGTAATTTCTAGTCAATCTGGGCCGTTCATTAGGCAAATGATCTGACGGTAGAAGTTATGTTTAGATTAGGTTTTTTTGCCCTAGAAGGCAACCCCTTGTATATATGAGGGAATTGTATTGCGGCTGTGTATTATGTGTGTATTCTCGAAGCGAGAAACAAAGAGGAATACTGTGAGAGAGAACAGAGGATATTACAGCGGATCTGCTGTAGGTTTTGTCTCTTCATTTTTGTTGGATAATATAAAGGAAGGACTGGCTGTTCGGGGTGGACGTAGCCCAAACTGGGTGAACCACGTATATCTGTGTCTCTCTGGTTTTATGTGTTTTGTGTGCTTGTATTTTCCGCATATTTTATGTGTTTCATTGCTCTATAATATTTAATTTTCTAACAATTGGTATCAGAGTCGAAGGTATATTTGGCTGATAAACTCGCAGGAAAAAAGGGTTCCTGATTCGAGTGGGAGCAATGGCAGACGATGGTAAGTTTAGAGTCGAGAAATTTAACGGCCAAAACTTTGCGCTGTGGAAGATGCAGATGGAAGATTATCTGTATCAGAAAGATCTGTACCTACCATTGAGCGGAAAAACAAAGAAGCCGACGACCATGACAGACGCGGAATGGAACATTCTTGATAGAAAGGCACTCGGAACAATACGGTTGTGTCTTGCGGCGTCAGTCGCCTTCAATATTTCAAAGGAAACAACAACAGAGGGTTTGATGCAGACGTTGGAAAAACTGTATGAAAAGCCCTCGGCCTCAAACAAGGTATTTCTTATGAAACGACTATTTAATATGAAGATGTCGGAAGGTGGATTTGTTGCAGACCATTTAAATGAATTTAATACAATTACCAGTCAGTTAAGTTCTGTAGGGGTAAACTTTGATGATGAAGTTAGAGCTCTGTTATTCTTGTGCTCATTGCCAGAGAGTTGGAATGGTTTAGTAATGGCCATTAGTAACTCTGTCTCTGGATCTAGTACTTTAAAGTTTGATGATGTTATTGGTGCTATCCTTAGCGAGGAAATGCGACGGAAAAGCTTCGGTGAGACATCAGGTAATGCTTTGAGTGCAGAGTCTAGGGGAAGAAGAATGGAAAGAGGAAAGAGCTCGGGATATCGCAGTAAATCAAGGAAAGGCAGATCCAAGTCTAGATCAGGGATAGTGTGCTGGAATTGCGGAAAGAAAGGACACCTAAAGAAAGAATGTAGATATCGAAAGGGAAAAGAAGGAGACACACAGCAAGAAAAAAATCATGAAGAAAATGTGACAGGTGATGTGTTACAAGATGCTTTGATTCTTTCTTTCGAAAATGTTACTGATTCTTGGGTTGTAGATTCAGGGGCTTCATTCCATGCCACACCCGATAAGAAATATTTTCATGACTATGTTCAAGGAGATTTTGGACAAGTTCGTTTGGGTGATGATAAACCTTGTAAAATTGTTGGAATGGGTAAAGTTCTTGTAAAAAAACAGAATGGAAACCAATGGCTACTAAAGGAGGTAAGGCATGTTCCAGATCTGAAGAAAAATCTAATTTCAACAGGGCAGTTAGGCGGTGAAGTTTGTGTGACAACTTTCACAGATAAAACTTGGAAGGTCACCAAAGGAGCCCTGGTAATAGCAAAAGGCGAAAAGGTTGGTACATTGTATTTATGAAATGGTATTTCTAACTCTGTTAATGCTTTAACTTCCAAAGGAGCAGATGCAACATTATGGCATCATAGGCTCGGACACATGAGTGAGAAGGGAATGAAGATTCTCCACTCAAGAAATTTGTTGCCAGGTTTGAAGAATGTTGATTTGGATTTCTGCGAGAATTGCATTTATGGAAAACAGAAGAGAGTCAGATTTCTGTTGGCGAAAAATAAGGTCTCGCGGGCAAGACCCAGGTTCACAGGGTTGTGGCCAACAAGGGTCCGGTGTAGTCTAGTAACACGCCGGCATTTTCACCCTGTTCGGGAAGAACAGAGCATCTCACCCGAGGCGTGCCGCGACCACATGGGAAAGGGGAAGAAATCACAGACGAGGAATAAACCCGCAACTATAGAAAGAAAGAGAATCCGTTACATATACCAGAATATTCATGCGAGATCACCAATCAAATATATTGACAGTCGCAACTTAAAAATTTTAAAGCATGGTAAACGCATCATAACACATAAACATAAAGACAACAATCCTTCTTTTCATTAGTCTTCAGCCAAATACAAGATTACACAGCTTCCTTCTCTGATAACCCATATATCAGATACAGATGGATCTAAGAACAGAGAATACAAAACATAGAGAGTAGAAACCAATTGCGAGAACAAGTCTAATTCCTCCGCGGCTGCTCCTGCATTCAATCATCCCGCCACAGCAACCGATCAACCAATCTCTGTCTTCTGCAGCCGGGTGATTGCCTTTTATTCACCCGCTTGCCGCGACTGGCGGCTTCTCTGCGTCTTTGCTCTGGCTTTTCCCGACTTCTCTTCTGATATCTGCATGTTCTACTTCCTGTTTGCTACTGTATCTCTTTCATCTGTACTTATTTCTGTTCCATCTTCAGTTATCAAGTGCTTCCGCACCGCCTTGTTAGCTCCGCAACTTCTGGTCGCGCGGTGAGGTCGCGTTAGCTGTGTGTATTCCCTCCGCAACTCAAAAAGAGTCCAAGTTCAAAATTCAAAACTTAAACAAAACAAGGGCCCCAACAGGCCCCAACCACAATCCTTTGACTCGTCCGCGAGTCAATCGCAAATGACAGTCTCTACCTCCATACCTTCACCGGCCTCTGTGCCCTGCTCTGCTGCTCTTTCTTCTTCTGCCCTTTCCTGTTGTACTCCGCCACCTGCTGATTCAAACAAGGGCCCCAACTCCGGGACCCGGCGGAGTGCTGCATCTCGAAGCTCTGTGAAAGTGGCAACTGCTTGCTCCCATTCCTGCAGAAGCAGGTCAGCGTCTTGAACAATTCGGTTGGCCGTAGCTTCGTCCATGGGCGTCGGTGCATCCCCGAACAGTGTGGTGAGTTGGGACTCGGCAGTGGCATCCAGCTGATGCATTGCTTCGGCATGGCGGCGAAGGGGCGGCCGCATCTCCCGGATGATGTGCTTAGTTGCGGCTGATGCGGCCTCTGTCGTCTGCATTTGAAGTTCCAACTCGTCCGTCTGAGCGTAGAGCTGGTCCAATCTGGCCTGGTCCGTGGTCGCCCGAATCTGGGTGGCGAGTTGTTGCAGTTGAGAAGCAATGGGCTGCGTTTTGACTGTCAATGCGAGGGAGCACTCCTGCAAGCTTCGTAGAAGGGCCGAAGCCGCTGCTGTCGTGGAATGGAGAGTCCCTTGTAGATCGACTGCCTGTGCTTGTTTGGCAGTGACCGGTCCTGAATAATCAACGGGTGGATCTGGTAGGGTAGGCCGTGCGGCCAACGCCGCTTGTAGTTCCTGGTTCTCTCTGCAAATGGTGGTGAAGATATCCCCGAGCTGGCGAGCCTGTAAGGCTATGCTGTCCTGTTCGATGTGAGCAGGGAGTGGAGCATGGTGAGCCCGTGCCCCCGGCCATGCGCTGGAAAGCGCCTGATTAACAATGTCGGCCTGTTCCTGGAGGTAGGTCTTCTCCTGCACTAGCTGATTGCGCTGTTCAGTAAGCGCCGTGATTTGGTTCCCCTGCTCAGTGCATCGCCGCTGTAGCTCTGCATGAATCCGCTCGGCCTGGCCGGCCGCCCGCTGAATGAGCAAAAACAACTGTGCTGGACTCAGTTGTGCTGCAGTCGTTGTGCGCGGGGCATCCTGCTGAGGCGTTGGTTCCTGTAACAACGGTCCTTCGGCCGCTGCTCGGCCTGCAGTCTCTGGAAGGTGGACCGGCGTCTGTTGTTGTACCGAAGTGGCCATATCAGGCTCTGGCCGGTCCTGCTATGTGGTCGGCGCTGTGGAAGGGCTGATGGAATCAACCCCAACTCTGTCTGGCTGAACAAAGGTAGTGGCAATGGGCTCCTGGGACGTGGCCACGGGGTCAACAAAAGGTACCACCGCGGCAGTACTGGAGGTGACCTCCGCCCCGTGGTCACCGCCGAAGAGGTCCCGGATCAAGGAATCGGACACAGTGGCTGAGGAAGTGGACGGATTGGAGGAAGTGGCGTGTGGTCTGCTGGTGGAGGGGGCGGTGGATGGAGTGACCGAGGAGGGAGGGAAACGAAGGTTGAGGAAATCCGCCGGGTCAAGCAGCGGTTCCTCCGGGATCAAGGTAGCTGTGGGCGGCGTGACTGGCGGATCATCCTCCGTAAGGTCCACCACGGGATCTGCAATACGGGCCCGCTTGGGAGGGGGTGGCCCAGAGGAATCGGGTTCGGGCCCCGGTTCACCCATTGTCGTGATGATGGGGGTGGCAGAAGTGAACAGGGAAGTGGGAATTGGGGAAGTGAGGGAAGCAGTGTGGGAGAGACCAAGTGACCGGTTAAGAAGAAATTCATTAAACGAAGGAAATATAGGGGCGCTACTAGAAACAACCTGGGTGGCCACGTTGAGTCTTCGGACTTGGTCATTCATATGCTCCACAATGGGGACCAGTGCTTCGGGCAGGGTCGCTGCGCTCCCTGCCGCCTCTGTGGTTATCGCAACCGCGACTGTGGAAGATCTGCCGGCACTGGTCGCGGCAGGCTGCTGGGCAGCCCGCATCCCATCAAAGTTATATCGGATGACTCCATCCTGAACGTGCCGAACGACCCCTGGCCATGATAGAACCTCTCTGTGGAAGATACTGTCGGTCAGCTGAAACCGCAAGGGCGCCATGTGAAATGTGTGGTGCGGGACACAAGCCGGACGGATGAAGGTGTGATTGTGGCTGACGCCAAACCACACTTGTTCGCTGTATACATCCAGCAGGTTCCGGGGTACCCGCTGCGTAGAGGCCACCACAGCGACCATCATCCCGTACCATTCGCGAAACGCCTCCGCATTCACCTGCTTGCTACTGGGGGCCGTGGACACCTGCCAGGGGGAGTATCGCATCGCGAACGGTTGGCCCCCGCTGAGTTCCGCTGGTGTCCGTATCGGAGGAATATGCCATTTCCACATGGCGAAGGCGAGGAGCAAGTAGCCGTAGATAAAACTGGTGGTTCGCCTGTAATTGTCTTCGTAGGCCGCGAAGAGTTCCTTCAGCACGAACGCGCTCCAATTCAAGCGGGCCCCTTTGACGCAGTGCTCCGCAATAGAAATTGTGTCCAAGGTGCACTCGCCCTTGGTGTAATGGCGCATGGTCTTGCTCGCTATCAGATAGCAAGCAAACCAGATTTCTGGTACATTGATCAAATCGATCTTGGCACCCTTGCCACCTCTGCGAGTACCGTATTTGGTGTACAGGTCCGCCTCGGCCGATTTCCGGGCGCGTTTGGAGGCCGTCTGCCCCGCAGAGGAAACATCGGCCCCAAATTGACACAGCCCCGTAAGTCGACTAATATCTGCTGTATGGATTGGAATCTCCTCGTTCAACCATAGAGACCCGTTCTGCACCCGACTGAGGAGAAACCGGGTGCATTGCAGAACTGGACCAGTAGTGCCGAAGACAGGGAGACTGCGTAAATTCATCAACGTCGACTGTTGAAGACCCCGGAATTCGTCCTTCATCCGATTGTTAGAGCTGCTCCCCGGTGTGTAGCGGTGTTCCATGAACGTTTGCCAATGCAGATGGGGAAACTCAGCCGGGTCGGACAGGTTAGCGTCCATGCAGGGCGCATTGTCGTACTTGCCGACCAGTGATAGTTCGAGCCTGTGAATTCTGTGATCCAGCACCGGTTCCGGGACGGAGAGAACAGCTCTCGGCATCTTTTCTCGTCTCTGATAGACCTGGACGATTCGTCTGGAGTTCCCTGCTAAGTTCTGAGTTCTCTGAAGCTGCAAGTGCTCGGGAGTCGCTGAAGTTTCTAAATTGAATTGGTCTGTCATCCCGGCGCCGATAGCCTTCATGCAAATTGGGCCATCCGCTGGCACGCGCGGGGTTGATGAGACTCCATAACGACATTTAATTTTTGCTATTATGCTTGCCTGCGATCATCGTGCGATCAATCGCAGGCCTGTGTGTAAACTGACAGTTGCTGACGGCGGCATTGGACGATGGGCGTACCCGACGGCGGAGAGAACTGCGGCTGATGGGGAATGATTACGGGATGATTACTGTCCATTAAGAGAATTTATGACCAAAATCTGAGCTATCCTACGGACTGACAAAAGGACTGACGGTTATGACCTGGACTGACGCTGGCACGAGGACAGATCCTTCGTGCAGGACACGCTGGACTGGGAGCGGCGTCCTACTGGGATGGCGCGCCGCCACGCTGGACTGGCGTTGCGACACGCTAGACTGGCCCGCTCTGACCCTGGTCTGTTGCGGTATGGATTCCGCAACTGACGGTTTATTTGACTGACTGTAAAGGAATGGAAATGACTAACTATGCTCATCCCGGTTGCGGGAGAGTTATTCAACTACGCTACGCTACGGGTGCTCTCGGTTGCGAGAGTTATTGATGGAAAGAGAGAAGGTACCTACTCCTGGTAGGGCTTCAGGCATGCGCCATTCACCCATCCCGGAAGAACTGAACCGTCTAATTGTGCCAATCGAACGGCTCCTGAGTCGCGGATCTCGATAACAAAGTACGGTCCCAGCCAATGCGTCTGGAGCTTGCCTGGAAACTTCTGGAACCGGCTGTCGTACAAAAAAACCTTGCCGCCAACTTGGAAAGTTTTAGTCTTGATGTGGCGGTCATGCCATGCTTTCTGTCTGGCCTTCTGAACCTTCTGATGGAATTCCGCAAGAAACCGAGCTTCGTCCAGCTCCTGCAGCTCGTGGAGTCGTTCCTGCAGCGACTCATCCTCTGAGAAGTGAAGGGACGTTGCGATCAGAAGGCTGGGGACTATGAACTCGGCGGGAATCACAGCTTCCCGGCCGTACACCAGCTGGAACGGCGTCTGGTTTGTCAACCGTTTTACCGTGGTCCGGTAAGCCCATAATGTCGCTGGTATCCGCTCATCCCAATCGTCCTGCTGAGCGTTGCAGATTTTCGTCAAACCCTTCTCCAGAATCTTGTTGAAGGCTTCCACCGTGCCATTAGCCTGCGGGTGGTATGGACTGCTCTTATGATGCTGTATCATAAATGTCTCCAGGAGCGATTTGACCGTGGCATTAATGAAATGCGTGCCTTGATCACTGGTCAGGCTGCGTGGGCAGCCAAAGCGGCTGATGATGTTTTCAAAGATGAACCGAGCAGCGGTCTCAGCGGAGCAGTCGCGTACCGCTGCTGCTTCAGCCCATCGCGTGAGATAATCAGTCGCCGTAATGATGTATCGAGCTTTGGAATGGCGAGCAACTGGTGCAATGGGCCCTACAAAATCGACAGCCCACTTCTCAAATGGCCGCAACACATGCACGGGGTGTAGCGGAAGCTCATCTCTGTGCGAAGGCCGTCCCATCCTCTGACAAATATCGCAACGTTTCACATAGGCCTTACAATATGCATGCACCGTCGGCCACCATAGACCAGCTTGAAGTACCTTCCTTGCGGTGGGTTTAGCCCCCACGTGTCCGCCCACAACTCCGCTGTGACATTCCCACATCACCGCTTCCCGTTCATGGTCAAGAACACACCTGCGCAACACCTCATCCAGGCCCAGCTTGTACAGCTGCCCTGCGATCAATTGATAATCGGCCGCCTGGACAACCAAGTGGCGTTTCTGAAGCGGCGTGTAATCCTCGGGGCACTGTCCTGTGGTCAGATATGTGGCAATGTCAGCCAGGTAGTCTGGAATCGCTTCAACACGAAACAGATCAGCATCCGGAAGCTGATCATCCAATGGACCATCGTTTTCCCCCGACTCTAGTCTGGATAAATGATCAGGCCCGACATTTAGCCGGCCCGGTTTGACAATTACATCGAACGTAAACTCCTGAAAAAGGAGAAGCCACCGGCAAATCCTTCCCTCCAACACAGGTTTATTGACCAAATATTTTAAGGCCGAATGGTCCGTAAAAAATGTAAACTTCCCGCCCAGGAGGTAGTGACGGAACTTCTGGAGAGAGTACACCATTGCCAGCGCCTCCCGCTCGGTCATGGTATAATTCTTCTCCGCATTAGATAGGCGTCGGCTGGCGAAGTATACCGGGTGGTCAACTGTAGTTTCCCCGAGTTGCGCTAATACGGCGCCAAGTGCAATCCCGGACGCATCAATGTGCACATGGAACTGCTTATCCCAGTTTGGATGAACGAGAATGGGTGCCGTCGCCAATTTCTCTTTCAATGTGTCCAGTGCCTTCCTGCACTCTGCTGTCCATGCGAAAGCTTCTGACTTCCGCAACAGTTTCTCCAGAGGGGCAGTGATTTTGGCGTAGTTGCGGATAAAACGCCTGTAGTATCCAGTGTGCCCGAGCAATGCCCGCAACTGTTTCACGTTCTCGGGGGCCTCCATGTGGACAATAACCGCGACCTTGGCGGGATCAACGCAGACCCTTTGCTTACACACCACGTGACCCAAGAGTGTGCCGAATGGTACTGCAAAAATACATTTCTTCAAATTCAAGGAAATCTGCAGCTGGCGACACCGATCGAACATAACACGCAACAGGGAGGCGTGTTTCTTCAGCAGGCTGTAAACGGTCCAATCATCCATATAGACTTCCAAGAATTTGTGAATATACTCCCGGAAAGCAGCAATAACAATCCGGGAAAACACGGCTGGCGCGTTCTTCAGTCCAAACGGCATGACATGGTATGCGAATGATCCCCACTCGGTTGTGAATGTTGTCTTTGCCTTGTCCTCTTCAGCGATGCGCACCTGATGGTAGCCCGAGAACCCATCCGTGAAAGAGTAAGCTTCGTTTCCCGCGACATGATCTAGTACTTCGTCGCTAAAGGGAGTGGGAAACGGATCGTGAATACAAGCATTGTTCAAACTCCGATAATCTACGCAGACCCGAATCTCTGCTTTATCCTTCTTGTTTTGGATGACAATGGGACTTACCCACTCCGCTTCCTCTACCGGAAAGATGAGACCTGCAGCCAGCATTTTATCGATCTCCATCTTTACCTTCTCTTTGATGCGTGGATTTAATCGGTAGGGTCGGTGCTTGACCGGCCTGGCTCCTGGTTTCAGTGTGATGTGCATCTCACCCAAATCCCCTTTGATCCCCTTCAGGTCCGCAACTGAAGATGGGAATAGGTCTTCATACTCCCGAAGGAGGCTGAAAATTTCCCTGGTCGTCTCCGCGTCCCAGTAGTCTCCCACTGTTGCCAGTTTCGGTTTCTCCTCCGTTCCTATGTTCAGCTTCTTTGTCTTTAGGGGCTGCAAATGGACTCCTTCTGTCGTTGGCTCGTCGCGGACACTCCGCTCACCCTCCTTCTCGTCAAAATGGAGATGCCTCAGGTCCTCCAAACTGTCGTCCCCTGGTTCGCCGTCAACCCGTTGGCAAACCAACTCGCTCTTCACCCCTGAACGTGACGCCACCGATCCCTCATTGGGCTCGGGATGGCGGAAAAACAGAACCTCCTTGACGGCTTGTAGGGCCTGAGATTCCTGTGCCGTCTCCCCTTCGAATGAGAAACTCTGGACGAACTTCTCCGCAACTGCTTGCCAAGAGCGGGTTCCCCGTCTCCGCTCTTCTGCTAGGTACCAGGCCTGGAGGATTGTACCCAGGGAGTGTATAAATCTGTGGACCCATAACTCCTCAGGGTACCTGGCGTTGCGCCACTGTTCCTCGCACGCCCGCAAGTGCTGTCGTGGGTCTGAGTCGCCATGGTGCTTAAGTGTAATACAGGGCCCTTCATCCTCTTTGAAGCGTGCCCGCAAGGCATCTGCCACCAGCTCCCATCGCAACAGAGTGTTGCGGTGATTGTTCCACCATCGTCCTGACGTTGACTTCAGAGCCACATTCATCAGGGGTATCCGGCATTCTTCTGGGACCCGGTCCTCCACCTTGAGGAGAAAAGTATTCACTGCTTGCATGTTTGACAAAGTGGGGTACCCGCGGATCTCGGTCCCCACCCACCGGACCTGCGCGATGGCGGCACATCGCCGCGTGGTGGTCTCGTATCCCCCGTGCTGCCAATCTTCCCACGCAAGCTCGGATCCGAGTTCCGAGCTCTGCACACTCCGCCAACTGATAGATCCTGTTGCGGTCGGGTTGATATAATCTTCCCGCCTTCCGGCGGTCATCTGATAGAGGTGGTCCATCATCTGAGCGTCCTCCCGACTATCCACCGGTTCTGTATATTGCGGCCCCTGATACGGATCGAGAGGCTGAGTCACCCGTACCTCCCCATCCTCGAAAATCATCAGCTCCTTTTTGAGATCGATGATCGCATAATTCTCAAAAGCCCAATCAATGCCAAGTAAAGCAGGATAGGGGTCCTTATCGCCCATGATATCAATGACTTCGAAGTCGGCATAGGTCTTTACCCCCGCGACATCAACCTCGACACCCTCGAGTCGGCCGATTGGAAAAATACAGTACTGGTTCGCCATCCTGAGTTGGATCGGGGAATAGGCGAGCCGGGGCTTTCCAAGAGCCTCCCATGTCTTTCGCGGCAGTATGTTGACGTCGGACCCCAGGTCCAACATTGTATCGCTGATTTGGAATCCTGCGATCTGCGTGTTAAGTCGAAATTCTTTGCCCGTTTGCTGCTTGTTTCGCTTGACACGCTGCACGTATTGAGGCGCATTGTCCACCAAGTTTCTGGGTTCTGCGCGCCCCTGCAGCGCTCCGTCCAATACCTGTCTGAGCTGCTGCCGTAGCACGGTGTCATCAACAATCCTGAAAAACAGCTGGAGCCAGTCCGCAACTACAGCATCTGCGGCGTTCTGATCCCCGGTTTTCGGCAGCTGGGACTCCTCCAGCCCTCCGTCTTTTCGCAGCTGGGCGAATGCCTCAACCGCCTCCTGAAAGTACTTCTTCTGCACCTCGGGCCGAATCAACTTCTTCGGGGATGCCGGCCTCACCACTCGTACTGGTTCCTTCTCGTGGGCATCCTCACCAGTCTTCTTTCCGCCTCTCGTTATTGTCGCAACATTCTGCATGTCAGGGGTTGCGACGCCTCGCGGTTCAGAGCCTATCAGATTCGTGGCCCTCTGCCGCGCCCGCTCTTCCCACTTTTTGATGAGTTCTGGGCAGTCTTCAGTGGCGTGAGCGTTGACCCGGCACTGAGAGCACCAGGGTCGTCGAGGAAGAGGACATTCTCGAGCCACATGACCCTCCTGGTCACAGTTGTAGCATTTTACCGGCCCGCGTCCTCCTGTTCGGCCTCCCCGCATGCCGCCACCTCTGCCCCTCGCGACCTCGTTGACCCGGTACGAGGGCCGATCCAGTCGATCCGCAAGTGCGTCTAGCGCCCTGCACTGCTCTGTGTTGTGCGTCGTGGACACACAAAATTCACAGTATACGTTGTTCGGCACCGTGGAGTACTTTTGTAATATCGGGCACATCCGAGGAGGATGTCCGATCGTTCGGCAGATTTCACAATATTCTGGGGTGGAGGACCCCGGTTGCGGTGAAAACCCCGCAAAGGCCTGTTGCGTCTGGTATACCCCCTGCGGATTCATTGCCGTGCCGCCCCCTGGTGGTGGCCCCCCTGGATAGCCGCAACTGAGGGTCCAACTCCCGCGCCGCGCAACCGAGGACATTCGGTTGCGACGTGCCCCTCGACCAGGCAATGAGTACACCAAACATTCGGTCGCGCTGGTCTTGTTGGCTGAATTTCTTTGAGCTTTTCAGTTAAACTAGCGATCTGATGTTACAACCCTATCAGCGAAGGGTCTTGCGGAGCCAGCCCCCCCCTGTATTCCTGGGGATATCCCGCCATGGCTTCAATCTTCATGGCCTGCTCTAGAGCATCCTGCAGATTATCAATCTTCTGCTGAGTGAGAGAGGTTCGCGTCAAGGGAAGTAGAGCCTTGATGAACCAGTCCCTCTGGTGGTTTGGATCGATCGGGTAGCTCAGTTTCCCGATCGCGTCCTTGAATCGCCGCATCAACTCCCATGCGGTCTCGCCTTCCTTCTGCTTAATTTCCCATAGCTCGGACAGACCCTGCTGGTCCGTCTGGGGAAGCTTGAATTCACGGACAAAATCCCGCTTTACGTTCGCAATTACCGGATTAGGGTGTGCTTCAGACCACTTGATGAACCACCGCAGAGCTCTCTCTCTGAGCGTGGTTTGAAACTCTATCAACTTCCTTGCATCTGGTGTCTGTCGAGCCCTCCAGATGGCTTCGCATAGATACCAGTGTTGTTCTACATCGTCGTTTCCCCGGCCAGAGAACTCTGGGTACCGGGTGAAAGATCCAGCCATGTATACTGGCGGTGAATTAACCAAGATAAAACCTCCAGGTCCTGGTTGCGTAACGGTCCCGCTAGGGAAAAAATTACTACTCGTAATGCTGCTGCTACTGGGCGTTACCGGCGCCGCTGAACTTCTAGATAACTGACTTAAAGCTTGTAACTGAACAAAAATATTTTTTAAAGGTTGATAAAGTACCAGGGGAAGGTCGGGATCCTGGCCATGCGGAAGGTGGGACGTAGGGCTGCCTGGAGGGGTGGTTTCCGTCTGATCCTGAAACATCTGCTGCATCACGTCGTACCATTCATCATCGGAACTTTCTTCGGGCTGCATCTTTTCCTTATCCGTGTTAATCGTTACTGCTCTTTCTCGCATCCTCGGGCTCCCATGCACCCGCTGTACGTCTGCTGCTGTCCCGTCTCCTGTCCGGGTATCCAATCCCATGGTTCTTGTCCTCTGAGGCGCCTCCTTCTGGTTTTTCTTCCCGATCTCCCTTCTCTTCAAATCTCTCATTACCCTTCTTCGCCACCTATCGGCGATCTGTGCCCGCCGATGTGCACGTAACTCCGCAACTTGCATGCGGCCTCAACGTCCATCCCTCGTTCCCTACTCCTACAGTCTACACAGCATCGGTCCCCTCAATCCTTCCCCCAGTACGGGTGGCTTACGCTTCCATACTCGTTTTGTGGAATTCAATCAACCCTTCGTCCACCATTAGGGCTTTGATCCACAGCGGAATTTCCTTCAACAGTTTTCCCCTCAGCCCTGAGTGAAACACAGCCTCAGCCTTTGAGAAAGATTGGTAACACTCAGCGGCAAACTCCACAACGTATCCTTCCAACGTAGTCTTGACCCAAAATTCCACTGCGCGGGTTAGTTCAGTATCTTCCCGGTGTAGCGCTACCAAGTCTTCATGCGCCCACCTGCGGTTTATCTCCTGCAAGCCTTCTTGGTCCGCCTTCGTTCGTAACCTCCGCAACCAGTTGTAAAGATCCGTGGGAAACCTTCCCCAGAAAATTTCGTACGTATCGCTAGCTGAGTCAGAGAAAAGAACAAGCTCTCTGACCACCGCCTCCTTTTTCTTGATCAGCTCCGCCTGCTGAGTAATAAAATGGTCGAGATGATCATCCCACCATCGCCGTATTGCTCCTTCAAAGATCCTCGAGACCATGATCTAGATCCCCTCGGAACATGCGGGTCCCGGCAACGGAA